>VXAY01005118.1:1508663-1582266 GCA_013399855.1 Oxyruncus cristatus
GCTGTCTGGCGGAGTTTCCGCGCCTTCGCCTGGGTGGCGGGGCGGACCCAGCGCTCCGGGAGCTGTGCCCGCCCGCGCCCCGCGCCGCCGCGGGCCATGCTGCTGCCGTCCGACGTGGCCCGGCTGGTGCTGGGTGAGTGAGCCGGGCAGGGCGGGAGGGCGAGGCGCGGAGCCCCGGCCGCGCCGGCAGGGCTCTGCCGGGCATTGTCAGCCGCCCGCGGCGCGGCGGGAGACGGAGGCGGCTTCGCCCTTGATCCTCGCTCGCGTCGCTTGGTCCTCCCCAGTCTGGGATTGTTGCTGCCGGGGCGTATCCCGGGCCCCGCGGTCGCCGGACGGGCCCCTGCCGCCCTCCGGGCCAGGCTTTGTCGGGGAGCGAGCGCAGGTGGATCCTGAGGGGTCGGGGTAGCCCGCCAGGCCGTGCCTGGAACTCGGGTTCTTCGGCAGTCCAAGCAAACGTGCTGGTCTCCGGTGCCCACCTGCAGACTGAGCTGGTGAGAGGCGTTTCAACAGTGCCGGATTACAGGAAGAATTCAAGGGTGGCCCGAAATACCAGGGGAGAAGGCTGCGATAAGAGTTTAGGTAGTTTTTCTTTCCCGCCCTGTTTCGCTCACCTGTGAGGCTGCACTGAGAATTCGGGCGTGATCACAGTCTGTGGAAGGCACAGCGTAAGTGTGCTTAGGACACTGGCAACAGTGAGTTTTTTAAAATGACTCTATGCTTTGGAGTATTTGTGTGCTACCAAAGGTAAAAACAAATGGATGGTAACCAGAAATATGACCCACTGTTGCGACCCGCCCAGAAAAGGGGAGGGTTACCCAGGTTCTTATTAATAAATCCCTTGGGGCTGATTCGAGTAACAATGACACTGAATAATCAGTGTTTGAAATCATATATATGTAGAGTTTATTTTAGAACAGTTTTGTTTCAAAGGTAAACATGTAAGTTGCCATTTTGGGTGTTACCATCTCTATCTATCATCTATAGCAATATGGCATAAAGATAACCTTTAAGGAAAATCCATAAAGGAAAGGGAAAGACAGGATAATGGGAAGGGAGAATAAGGAAAAAACAGAATAAGGACAGAAAGATGTATATAGTCACCACCCACAGTGTCCAGCGACTACACTTGGTAGTCACAGCTTCCATGTCTGTTAGTTGAAGTGGTGGTCTTGTTCCTTGGGGGTGGGGAAGGGAAGGCCACACACCCAAAGAATTGACGAGTTTTTATGTACTTCCAGCTCAGGTGGGAACGCCTTGTACCTCCCCAGAACGGGGAGTTACCGTGGATGATGTCATGGGCCATGCCACGAGCATCCAACGTCTCGTACAGCCCAGGCTAGACACGCAGAGTTCATGTGAAGGGCATGGCAAAAACGGCTCTTCCCGCCTTTTAGGACTCGACCCCTCAGCAGCACTGGCGGGGGGATGGGCCTCTTCCCAGGCTGCAAAAGTCCCCTGGCATCCTAGAACGTATAAATCATTAACCATTTCAGCCTCTGACACCCACATATTTCAGTCCCACACATCAGTACCTGATGACACAAGTTGTCAAGATTTCCTGGCAGCTTGCCAGCATGGGATTCAGTTTTCAGTGGTCCACAATTTTTTTGAATCCAAAGCCATTGAGGCTGAATCTTTTCTTCGTTGTTCTGCCAGCACAGTTTATTTTTTAAAACTACCTGAAATGTTTCTTGTGACTCTCTTGAAAAATAAGGCTAGTAAGAAATGCAATGGTTTTATTATTGTGAAGTAATTGAGGATTTTTAGAAACTCTGTGCATTGTAAAAGAAGATTTGAAATCATTCAGTGGAGATCTCTCGTTGTACTTTTCCATAACAAATTGGGTAAATTACAAATTTCCGTGTAGAATGCTTATGTGCTTACCAGAGGGGTGCAGATCTAGTACACAATCTTGGCATCATCATGTGTACGGAGGATGATCCATCTGACTGTCTTGTCTGTTGTGTCTGTCATGTCTAGAAAACCTCCGAGCAGCCTAAGGTTGTAGAACAGGATATTCCTTGTAACTACTTCTGTTTTATAATAGGGATTCCTCTTCTGTGAGGCATCTCTGAATTTGGGCGGATAAAAAGGCTTCCCAGTGCAGCTCTTCTTCCATCTTTTCTTTTTCCCCCTAACCCTAACCTAGACACCCCATCTAGGTGCTTTAAAGGTTGATGAATATTGGTTTAAGAAACAAAACTAAAATGGTAAGCTGGGCTCATGCACAGAAAAATGCATAAGAACATTTATCTTTTCCTAATAGAGAGAAGGAATGCATTCTATGAGTTAGACATTTCTTAAGGCAGAAAAAGATACTGAATTATTTCTGTATGTGCAGAATATAGTGTACCTTTTGTGCCTTTAATTTGGTTTTGGTGACATTAGGGATTGTGTACTCATATGTCATTATACCGCACAAGCAGCTCGAGTCAGTTGCACAGGAGATCTTAATTCAGGCATTTTTAAACTTAGGAATGCTTTATTTAGCAGGAAATTGGTGTATGTGCAAAATGTGCCCATACGCAAGCATTTGGTCATCCCTTGTGATACTGTAGTAGTAGGTTCAAGGAAGAAAAATTGCAACTTTCAGATGAGTTTGATTGTACGAGCAGCTGTACCAACACAGATCAGAGCTTCACCTAGCCTAATACCCCGTCTTCCAGCCTGACCAGACTAGGATATAATTCTGTTTTCCAAAAAATCCACTTTCAGCTTCCAGCAGTTCGTGGCTCGAGATTTTTCTAGAAAAATGTATTTGAAAAACAAAATAGGACGGCCCTTTCCACAGGTACCACTTACGTTTTCTGTCTGATAGGCCAGTTCATACATTGTGATTAAACTCACGGTGCTTATTCCCAAACAGTGTTTAACTTTGAAGTTTGCTTGCTTGTTGAAGACCTGAGCAAGGGCCTCTGTGTCTGAAATACAATCTGTTTTCTTCAGCTGCACTCAGAGCTGCTGGAAGGTATTTGTCTTCATGCAAATTTAGAGGCCACTTATAGGCATTCCTGAACTGAGGTGGACTATTTTGGGGGCCCATTGAAATAGATGTGCTAATGTGTATATACCTTGCACTTTATAATTAGGCACGTGTTTTACCCTTTCTTTAAAACATTGCATGTTCTGTTCTGCTACAAGCGAAAAAGAAGAACCATTTTCTTCTGTTCTTTGTTCTAGAGTCTTTCATTCAGATTGTTATGTTTGTATCTTTTAATGTTTAAGGTGTTTGAAGATTAAAGCAGGGTTAAAAAGTGTGATTAAAGCAGAACATATGTGATGAGGAATGGAATTTTGGAAAAGTAAACTTTTTTAGTATATTTCCTACTAGGGTAACTGCTGAGTCTTAGAGTGTGTAGGGGGCACAAGTTGCAGCTAGTACATCTATCCTAAATGAAAATTACTGTAAGTGGGGAGGGAAAACCCTTTTCTTTTATTCATTTCTGTACAATGCCAGTTTTTTAATAATTCTTACACTCTGTTGCAACAGCTGCACGGGTTTTACCTATTTTGAAACAGTGGGATGTGCAGACAATTATTGTTATATAGCAATACACTTACTAACAAAATATTGTATATTTCCATTTAAGTATCAAATTGGGTGATTCAGCTCATGTGAGAGTTAGCTCCTCAGCCTTCTGAGCCAAGGACTTTTATTTTTTTGTCTATACTAAAGATCAATCAAAATTTGTTCATATTGCCTCACTTCCAATAGTAGTTCCTTCCTCACTTTAGTAGTTTGTAAATACAGTGTAATTCCAATAAATATTTTTTTTGTCTTTCTGGTTTTAACTGTTAAAGAAGCATGTTTTAAGACATATGTTCTGTCAAAATAACTTCACTTTCTTTTTCTAACACAAATTTTTACCTGATTATTTCAACACTGTGTGCAACTTTGATACCTATTGAGCAGAAGCAATGAACAAAATAGCAAAATTTTTTGTCTGATTTATTGCAGGGTATTTACAACAGGAAAATCTTCAAGCTACCTGTCATCAATTTATTTTGGAAAGCTCAGATTTGAAAGAATATGCAGAGCACTGCACAGAAGATGGGTTTATTCCAGCCTGCTTGCTGGTGAGTTTGTATTTGCAAAGCAGAAAGTTTTGTTGTCTTGTATCCATGGAAAAGAATATTGGAGATTTCTCAGTGTAAAAAATTAATTCTCAAATGCTGCTTAAAATGTTTGGTTACGTTGTCCCCTCCGCTTTTTTGGGTGATTTGGTTTTTTTTGTTCCATTGTCTTTTGGTTTCATTTGTTTTTTTTTCATCCTGTGATATTAGCAGTTACTTGGTTTCTGGTATTTAATCTTACTAAGAAACATTTAAGTGCGAAATATGCAAATTGGTTTCAGCATATTATGTTTGGTCTGCACTACGGCTTTGGGGTTGATTTATGGAAGGGTGTTGTTGCAAGGATTTTATTGATTTCAGGTAAATTACTTGTAATTTACTGGAGATGGCTTTCCTATTCTAGACACGGAAGCCAATAATGCTCCCTTTCAGGTACATATTAAATATTTAGGTAAGGTACCTCAGATTTATCCAAGTCTACCAAATATTGTTGACAGAAACTGTGTTCCACTTCCTCTTTGTTCAGGATCATCTGCTTTGTCTGAGGTGAAGGGTGGAACTTGGGCTGTGCATAAACACAGCGTGTAGCTGCATATGTAGACATATGTATACAGCTAGAGTGTGATTAGATAGTTTGCATTTTTTACATAAACAAAATGGGATTTTTAGTATGCTGTGTAAATTACAGGGTTTAGATATTGCTATGTATCAACCTTTCAGTGTTTATATGTGCATCTTCATGTTTTCTGCTTCATTCTTCTAATGCATCAGTTAATTTTGTGGTCTGGGAGTTTGTCCACAGTATTCAAAATCTGTGGAAGTCTTTTCTGAGATCCAAGGTGCACCTTCTTGATGCACCTAATCTAAACAAACCATAAAATTTATTTCATTTACAAGTGTTTAGTCATCTGTACTGAGGGGGCAGGGAACTGAGAACCAAGCTGTGGCCAGCAAAAATTAGAAAACCCAGATGTAAAGCTTTTAATTATCATCCTTTTCTCAGTAGAAACATTATTCACAGAAAAGTGATGATATCACAGTGTCTAAGACAAAATTCTCACTGCAGCTTAAGTATTTGCAGTAAAGGACTGTTTGTCATACCTTGTAGAGTTCCCATTAGCGAACAAGACAGGGTGGTATAGCAAGTGATAACCTTAAAATCTTAATTCTCCTTGTTTCACCTAAAATAACAGGACAAGTAAACATAATATGAAAGTTAATTCTATGTGACTGTTAAAAATTTTTAGACAGAGATTCTCTTCACGTTTGCATCTTAATGCATGTTATGTTCCAGCACGGTGCATACTCATTACTCTGTTACAGGTGTTCATCTAATTTTTATGTTTTTATTCCATAATAACAAAGGTGAGTGGAGGTCACACAGCCCTAACTCCTATACCAGTGTTGTGCATCGAGACTGAGCACTCTAGAGTGTACATAGTAGCATTTTGTTTTGTTGATTGCTCTCTACCTGGTTTGAGACAGCACCAGCAGCATAAAGTACAGTTCCTTGTGTTGAGGGTTAGTATGATGTGATGTTCTAAAGAATTCCTCAAATGTAGTGTGGTGCAGCAGATGAAGTGTAAGTTAGTAGTAAAGATTCTAAGATCAGTGTTTTTTTTCCAGTCGCTGTGTGGAAAAAACTTGACAACTATTCTTAATGAATATGTAGCCATGAAAACAAAAGGTAAGCCTTCCGAATGAGGTGTTCTTTTATTTTGCTTATTTATCTGTTGTGAACTCTTTGAGGAAGGGGTATATGGCCCCCCTCTAAGCTACAAGTTGAAGGTTACTGTATAACACAGACAACAGCCACTGGTGAATGAAAGTAATTGATTATCTTATTTTGCATATGCCAGCATATATTTTCACTTAAAATTTGAGCAGAACTTCTATTGTAATAAAGCAGAGAGATATAAAAATTTGTGCAAAATGTACGGGTTTATGCTTGTAAAATTATACTGTTTATTGTTTATAATAAAACAGAAGGGGGAAGTGCTGGTCTCCCTCTGGTGCCCAGTGATACCACATGAGGAAATGGAATGAGGCTGCATCAGGGGAAGTTCAGATTCGACATTAGGAAAAGGTTCTTCACTGAGAGGGTGGTCAATCACTGGAACAGGCTGCCCAGGGAAGTGGTCATGGCACTGAGCCTGTCAGAGTTCAAGGAGTGTCTGGACAATGCTTTTAGTCACACGTTTTAGTTTTAAGTAGTCCTGTGAGGAGCAGGGTATTAGACTCAATGATCCTTATGGATCCTTTCCAACCGGAGATATTCTATGATTTTACAAAATAATCAGGAGGAGTCCTATGCTTTGAAATGTTTCTTGTGTTGTTTTTAAAACTAATTAAAGTAATTTCAGAATTACTTAATATTTTGTAGGAAAATTTGAGACAGAGCTAGAGCATTTGCTATTTTTAAAAGCAGTTATTCAGCTTTTGAATGTTGCAAAGTCTTACAGGTTTTTGATCTGTGTTGTGTGATCAGATTTTAGTGGTGCTTTGTTCTTAGACTTGCAGTTTAGAATGTCATAAGCATTTCTGAACATTTTTTTCCTTTCACACTAGATTTGATAGAAATGGTAACTAAGACCCAAATACACTTCTCTCAAAATACTTTGTACTTGGCACCTCGAAAAACTTAATAAATTGAACTTCTTGCTTACATCTTTTCATTTATGCTTTTAATGTTCCATGCTTCAAAAAGACCAAATATTTTTACCATAAAATAACCATTACTTTTAAAGGCCTGGTTGCCAGATGACAATTTTCAAAGACACAAAAGTGACTTTGGAGTATGAATACCATTTCCAGAAGCAAGTTGGGTTAGGTTAGCATGTGTTTGCTGAGTAGTCAACACCATGCGCGAATTCCATTGAGAATTGTAATCATTAATGTATTTGCCTCAGTTTCATCTAGGCTTCTAAAACTAAGAACTGTATCTGTATCACTCAAAGTTCTTAAATTAGGAGTTAGGGCTCTCTAATGAATAGAATATTAAGAAGATGACTAGACATGTAAAGATGATGTCTAAAACACTCCATAATAATTATTTTGCCTTTGAATTTACTTTTTTCTCAACATGTGTCAGTCTTGCACATCTTAATTTTTTTTTTTTTTGTGGTTCATTTTAGAAACAACAAATGAAGTTCCTGCAATGATGTCATCTCTGTGGAAAAAATTAGACTATACACTTTCTCAGATCAGGTAATATAGTTTTGAAATCAAGAAAGTAAAATTTCACTCTGAGTCCCTGTGTTGGTGAACTCCTCTTACATTGTGTGACAATGGGTTGGCGCTCTGTTGCTTCTGAGAGATGGTAAAAAAGATGGGTGAGAGTTGGCAGCTGAGTAGACATGTCAAGATTTTTGGTGGGGCTAGGAGATAAGGAGGGCATTAGTGTAAGTGTGTGGCCTTCCTGTAGTGAAACAATATACTACGGCTCACTTAGAATCTGATACCTTTGTGGTTACTTAATCAAAAATATGACAGTAAGCTTCATTTGAAGGATCTGTTACCATTGTTTGAAAGAATAAAAATAGCAATGAGTTGATTGAAGCTTTCTGAAGGAATATGTGGTTGGGACTGGACTGACATAAACCATGAGATAAATACTGTTACACTGTGTGAGTCTATTGTGCACCATTAATTTACATCACTTGCTTTATTTTTTAGGAGCATGCAGAGTTCAGATTTTAGATTTTCTGCTAATCAAAGGCGTAAGTAACTGACTCAATTCCATAGGATCAAGAGCTTTTATGTTAAAATTATCCATTTTGACAGAAAATGGGGTACTGCTGCAGCAATCAGTAGTGCATCCTTACTCTTAAAATCTTGTCAAATCTCTTATGCAGTGTTTTTTTCAGAGTGTCCGTTGCCTTCAGTGTAGTCTGTGGGTTACTGTAATGATCAAGAAGGGAAAATAAGAAAAGCTGAGTTTTTTGCAAGAGGCAGTGTAGCATTTTCTCTGCTGAAAACTTCAGTCCTGAAGCTGTTTACTTAATTTGTGGTTCATAGAGGAATTGAAAATACAACCAGTCCAGTTATGATGCAGTTTGATTTCTTTAAAAGGGGAATATAAAAACATATAACAGTGTTGAAGCACTGTTATGCACACAAACATGTATCTAATCAAAGTGTGAAAATATGCTTGTTCTGTCTTTCGTTACAGAAGCATGAACTCTGAACAAGGAAAAGTTATTTTCCTTAAAAATAAATTTTTCTCTCTTTAGTATTTCTACTGAGTAACCTGTATAGGAAAAGAGAATGTGAGATATATACAATGATTGTTCTTGGATCTGAGATTCACTGAATTGACTGGTGTTCTGTTGTTTGAATTTATCAGATTTAGTCTGTTAAATAAATGCAGATTTACACTGGTTTAGCTATTTCAGTTAAGGTCAATTATATGAGTGACACATTATGTAATAAAATCTCATTTTGGTATGATTTATTCCTGTAAATATTTAAGCAGGAGTACAAGCATGGTTACAGTGTCAGTGTAAGTTGACTGTACTTCTTGAATTATTTTGTCTCAGATCTGTAACACATAAGACAAAGGTTGGTGTTGCTTACTATTTGAGTTTCATTATTAGTTGTTGAAGCACAAAAAATGTTTCTATGGAGCACCCTTAATTAGGTCTTGGAATACCAGCAAACCTTTTTAAACTCCCTTCCATATTTTCGTCTTTATTTCCAGTACGTACAAGAAGTGGAATTGTAGAAATGAAAAGACAGAGAATGCTTCAGCAGTCTGCTCCTGCAAACTCAGGATTGTTGTCAGTAGCCCATCAGTCAGGGCCACAGAATTCCTCTTCTGTTGTATCTCCTCAAGTAATTCACAGGTCAGCAGTAAATCAAAGTGTGCTGCCACAGACAAGACCGAATACACTGTTTATGAGCCAGTCACAAACTCAAGAAAAGATCAACAGTAAGTTGCACACTTTTGTCTGTGAAAAGTCTATGGCTATAGATGGAAGTCTTCTAAGACCAGGGCTAATTATCCTCCACCAAAAAGTTTCAGAAAATTTATGCTTTGTTCCCCTAGCTCTCCAGACGGGCTCAGGGGATTAAAACAAAAGGAGTGCCCAAAAGAGAAATTGCGCTTACGTACTTGCGCGCTGATGTGAGTTCAGAGATCAGAAGTGCATTAATGTGGGATTACTCTGTCATGTGTTCTCACCCTTACCCAAAACATTTGTTTTGGCAGATGGAGATGATCCACATCAAGTGGATATTTATTTTAGGATATGTTTCAAAGGAATGGTCCTCATTTTCATGGTAGTACCAAATTATTATGTATGAATTCCCAGGAATTGATTGAAACGTAATAAATAGTGTTATTTTTCCCTCTATAAAGCAGGAGGTTTCATACACATTCAAGTTCCAACATCACAAGAACGGAAGCTGCATTCAAACTTGCTTTCTCCAGGAAGACGAAAAAGGTAAACATGAGTGTGGTTTTGGTTTGCTTTGACTTGTTTTTAAAGATCATTTGGAAATGATGCGATGTTCTAACCTCTAGTGTAAATTTTCTTAAATGGTGGGGTGTTTCACATTTAGGAGCTACTGAGGGTGGCCAGGGTGTGATGTTCCACAAAGGAAAGGAAATTCAAGGAGCTTAACATTAGACTGATAGGAGGCTATTTGTATAGAATCAATTTTGACATTATTCCAGTATTAGACACAGGCAAATAATCTTGGCACTGAGACTTAGTCTTCCTTCCAAAATATCCTTTTCAATTATAAAAATTCTTACTATTGATAAAAATGTGCATTTAATATTGTAAAACTATTGGCTTCAGTAAATTTTGTCAGCAAAAAAATTTGTATTTACTCTGGAAGTGGTGTGGAAAACTGTTCACATACTAGTTTTGCATTTTTTGTTCTCTGATTCCAATATCCTTTTTTTTCAAATGAGTTGACTGGTCTCTTTTTGCTTCATTTATTGTCTTTGACTAAATCCCAGTCAATGGTTTTACTTACTGTTTTTCTATTCCTGCATGACTTTTTTATATCTGAATGATTTTAGTGCTACTGCTGATTGATGTTTTCAGAAGAGCCTACCCTGTGATCTCATATAAAAACATCACATTTCCTATTCATCATATAAATTCTTTCGCAGCCTAACATTTGTTTTCTTCTTTGAGAACAGCTATTCCTTGAGAGGTCTTTGTTTTCAGTGGTAATGCCCAAATCTTTTTTTTTGAGTGCCAGTTAATTAGGACCTATACCACCACTTAAGGTAACATGCAGTGGAAAGGGGGGAAATACTGAATAGCGGGCATGGAATTCAGTTTGCCCTTGTGCTGTTTACCCACAGTCTGTATATTTGTTTGTAACTTATGTGAAGTCAGACACAATAGATGAATAGGGTATAGTGAAACAGGTATCAGCTTTTATTGTATTTTCAATATGTAGTTAATTTTCTGTTGATTAAAATCTGTTGTTTGCTAAGAAGGAATAGAGACACTTGATTTACTGACCACTGGGCCTATTTTTTGCAATGTTCTCATAAAATACATCATCAATTTCCTGCAATGTTTCAGTGACTCTCAGAAGAGGAAAAGTATTGGAACATCTGGACCTCTTTCAGCAACTAGAGGTTCTCAAGACTCTGACGAAGCAGTAACAGGAAAAGAAAGTGAGCCCCTTGAAGAATTAATTGATGGTAACTTCCCAGTGAGTATATAGTTATGGAAAGTATTTACATTTAAGAAACAAATTCAAACTGAAGAGAACTAGTCTTTTACATGTTCATGTAGAATATTATAGAAGTTACCTTTGGAAGATAAATGTACTGGTTTGTATTTGGAACTAGTTCTTCTGTGTATTAATCTCATAAAGTTGTGATGGCTATGTAGTGTTTCGTTTTTCTTGATTTATTTGCTTTGCCAAGATAACTGTAGGCTGTTGGAATACAGTAATTCTCTAGAGAATGGAAACCAGAAGGCACAACAAGCCTTGCTGTACTTTAGAACCAGCCTTGCTGTACTTAGGAGAGTAGAAGTACAGGAATGTTTAGCAATGATTTTCATAGCAATGTCATGTAGTCAGAGATTGGCTGTCTCTCTGTTAGAAAAGTCTTCTCTGTTTGAATTGATGTTTTTAATTGTTTTTTACCAGTAAGTTGGAAATTCATGCTCCTTTTCTAGTAATTGTAAAAATAGAAACCTGACTGCTTTAAAACTCTTTTCCAGCAACTGGTTATTGAAAATGCCAGAGAAAAAATTTTGAGCAACAAATCTCTTCAGGAGAAGCTCGCTGAAAACATTAACAAAATCCTAGGCAGGTAAGGAAAGGAACGTCTAAACTTCATAGGTATTCTTATTTCATTAACCTGTGAGATCTAAACTAATGACTAATGTGTTGCAGTGATGGCAGTGTTGCTCAGGCCCCTAAACAGACAGACAGTGGTCCCACAGAACAGGAGACTTCAATTGATGAAATCCTTGGACTTCAGGTGGGTGTAGATTGCCCTGTTCACATTTTTTTGAGACCACACACGTGAGAATGATCAGTTATGGGAGCTGTGCTGAACCTCTGTCTGATACCTTGTTATTTGTCTCTGTTTTGCCAACACACCTAAGCCTACCCGATGGCTCTGCAGCTGCCCTTGCGTAGGCATGAGCTCCTACCTTGTTGTGTGATGCTGGGCGGGTTCGAGGAGCTGAGCTGGCAGGACACTAGTGTTCTGCAGGAGTTTATTTTGTGCCGGTTTAGCGCTCTGAATTCATTCCCAGTGCCCGTACAAGGCAGCATAAGCACGCAGGAGAGTCAAAAGCCAAGGGAGCGGGATTGCTTCTGGCAGTAATTACATGTTAACGTTGCACTCAGACTGAATTTAAGTACGCTGTCCCACAGTCACCAGTTACCCACTTGTCACTGAATCTTTGGTACCAGTAATTGGCTGCCAGCTTCTGACTGGAGATCTGATTGATAGCCTTATGTTTTAAATTCCTTTTTCTTCTATCTTGTGGTCTCTGGAGATGTTTGATCTGATCTGATTTTCTAAGTTGCTCTAAGATAAGCATGAATCTAGTATAGCAAGAGAAATTGGTTTTGGAGCCTAAATAATGATGTTTTTTCTTCAAATTTAATACCTTCTTGCTCCTGGAGGAAATGTATGTTCTCCTTTACAGCCTAAACATAGTTATAGAGTTCTGCCTTCATCCTCCTGCAAGCCTCAAGCTGGCAATTACAGAATTAAAAAGGACTCTTAATGAGTGAAATTACAATCTTCATAGCTCTCAGGAGAAGCACAGGAGAGTAGAGGCAGTTGTCCATTTATGAAGTAGAGGTGTCTGGTTTTTTAAAGCTGTTCTTCTGTTGTCTGGTGAATTTGGGTCAATTGTTGTCAAAATACAGAGCTGAAAAGCTGTATTCCATTTTTCTGAGCAGAATTAAATCAAAGCAGCTTCTTGGTTTAGTTAGAGTAGCTCAGACAAAATAATCAGGCATATCACATGGGACATCCACCCTTACAATCACCATATCAAAGGTTGTAGAGTGCTTAGGGGATCTTCAGGAAGTCAGGAGAAACCTTGTATTTGAATGCTTGAGTAGGTACTGAGTCCCCCACTCATTCCTGGGCTGCTACTAAACAAGTCAGCTTGAAACAGGAATGTAAGAGCACTGTCCCATGTAGCTGCTTTCCAGCTGCTCTCAACAGAAAAGTAGTTGTAAGTTATATTACAGAACATGTAATGGGTAAATAAATTTCCTTTTGCTTAGTGTTGGCTTCTAGATACATAAGAACCCAAGAAATTAGGGTTAATTTGGGAATTTTTTTTTTTTTACCAGTGTTTGGCTCAGACAGGCTCTCAGTATCCGTAGCATAAGCTTGTTGTTCTTATTGGTCAGTGCTCATTGTTATGTGGAGAATACTCCAATATGCATGTGCAGAGTGTAGTGTCTGACAAGAGACGTTTGGGTTTTGGGGAACCTTGTTTCTTAAACTTCAATCACTAGTATATTTTAACAGACGTGAGATTTGTGGCAGAAATGTTCCTGGCATTAGTCTTTAGAAGTAATAGAACTAAAAACAATCTGAAAAGAAAACTATTCTTGTCTGGCTTTCTTTTTAAGTTGTGGAAGTAATTGTCTAACAGTTCTGTGTATCTTGTCTTTTCTCAGGGTGAAATCCATATGTCAGAAGAGGCTATACAGGATATTCTAGAACAGACAGAATCAGATCCAGCTTTTCAGGCTCTCTTTGACTGGTTTGATTATGGTAGGGTACATAATGCTTAATTGTGCTGTTATTGTGAAGCATCGTGAATGATGAATTTTCCCAAGTATTGCTTGACAAAGCAAAGTAATTCAGCAGGCTTCTTTTGCAAGAGAAATGGACTGTATGGCATCGGTGTCCCTCAATTAGATTCTTAAATGTATTTATACATGGCTATAAAGTACAGCATTTTCCTGTAGCTGAAATTCTGGGTTTGTGTTGGCTCAGTGACTGTTTTATTGCTCTTATTTTAGACTCTGCTGGTCTAAAGGATGATAGTTTATATTTGTGCTGTTGTAAAATTTTTCTGCTTGTTTGATCAGGGGTATCCTCGCATTAACTATAAAGAGATTTTTATGCTATAATTCATTTCAAATGTAATAATCATGCTTGTGTGTAAAACGACATATTTAACTGTTCTTACTGCTTTATTTTGAAAATAGGAAAGAGCAAGGTAAACAAGAACTTACCTGCTGGTATTTCTGGTCGGAGTGGAGTGGAAAATGAAATCCTGGTGGGTGAGGATAGCCTGGAAACATTTGGAAGTTCTTTAGGAACAGAAGAAAGTAGCAGATGTAGGTTTTTTATTTTTCCTTTGAGATTTCTTCTAGTGTATTCACTTTTCCTTTTAAAAATTATAAAAATTTTCAGACAATTTGTACATTTCAGAATATTTCTTTTTTTCACTGGTAATATCCAGTCTGACATTTACATTGCATGAACATACAGATAAACCTTGTCTGCAGATACACCTTGTCTGTTAGAGAGTTTCAGCCTATTAAATTTAACAGTAGTCCTATCGGTGTACTTAAATGTTGTACTTGGTAAGCTCCTAAGTGCAACCAGACTATTGGCAAATCTGTTTTCTCATTCAGAATAGAGATGTTTTGCATTATTCGTTGTGGAACACATAAAGATAATATTTTACATCTTACCATGTTAATCTTTTATCTCTATGCTGTATTGTATCAGTTAATTTATACACAAAAACAGTCCTACTCTGGACAACAGGTACTTTTAGTCTGTCTACACCATTCTTGACAATAGTCCATCAGCAGATATTTAGTGAAAGTATATGAGAAATAGAGCCAAGAGGCCTTTATCATGAGATGGTTTTTGTGCTTTTGGAAATCTGATTTAGTGACCTGAGCTGTTTGCATGTTATGTGTGCACTTTTAATTATTAATGTACAAACTCATTTTGCAGATTACCAAGTGTATGTAACTATAGATTTTCAACTCAACTTGAAAGTAGGATGAGTAGCATTATTCCCACTTAGTTTCATGTAAAACAGATTTCCATTGAACTGGTAAGTTGTTTCAAAAATGTTGTAAAAGGCTCATCTGTTCTAATATGGAACTAGTTTATTCTCTGTTTTACAGGTGATAATTCTAGAGAATCACTGTCCTGTAAAGATTTTCAGTTAGGAGAAGCATCATGTGCCTTGAAGACCAGCATCAATGATGATGATGTGGCTAAGAAAAATACAACCAATGAACAGCTGCATGGAAACTGTAGACCAAGGAAGCAGACTGAAGTACTTACAACTATTACCCCTGAACATATTGAAGATCTTGAAATTGCTTTTGACTCTGTGCCTGGTTTGACTGAACCTGACAAGAGAGAGAGTTCTGAGAGCAAATGTAATGAACACTGCACAGACACTTATGTTACAAAAGAGTCCTCTACATTAGTACCTGAAAGTGAGAGCACTATGGAAATTGAAAAAGGCCCACCAAGTCATAGTTCTCAAAGTAGTCCTAGTTTAGAATATGTTCATTCTGGTAGTCCACAGATTTCTTTGATTTCATTGGCAGAGGATAGTACAGCCAATGAAAACAAAACTCATTCTCCAAGTAAATGTCAGTTATCACCAGATACATCACTGTCTGAAAAAACACTTTCTGTAAATCCTTCTGATGGGAGCCCTGGCCACAGTTTACCACTGAGAAAAAACAATTCACCCATTTCTAGCCCATCAGCAGATACAGAAAAAGAACAGACTGTAACAAGTGATACAGCTGCCTTACCTGGTGTTGTACAGGAGAACTCTGATCACCACTCTGGCCGTCAGGACCAGGGCACGCAGTCAGACTGTGCTGCAGGGTCTGCAGGGGAGATTTCAAATCTTGACAAAGTGGAGTTGCAGCTGGAAGTTGTTGATACATCTAACAAAACTTATTCAAATGATCAGCATACGCTTGATAAGCCTTGTAAGAAAGATTTTAACCTCCCCTCAGGACTGTCAAACTCAGAGGGTACACAAGGGGAAATGCAAGAACCTTCCTCTTCTACAAAAGTAGATGCCGATAATTTATATTTCTCTCCTGGTGATAATACATGTTCAGAAATTTCTGTAGTATCCACTGAAAATAATCTTACTACCTCTGAAATATGCCCCTCTGCTCTCCCAGAAACTGCATCCTCAACAGATGAGTCAGGTACTGAGGCCAAAAGTATAAGCAGTGTATCTTCTAGTAGTCAACCAATGGATGTTGATCCTTCTAATATAATGTCCCTCAAGATCATCATCAGCGATGATCCATTTATTTCATCAGACACAGAGTTGAATAATGCTGTTTCCAGCATCACAGGAGAAAATTTGCCTACTATAATACTGTCGTCTCCAGCCAAATCCCCAACCAAAACTGCAGGCATGTCCAAATGTCTAACTTCAGAAGACACAGAAAAAAATGTGGATTCAGCTGCCTTGACAGAGCAGAATCTTCTTGTGCTTAGACCTAAAGATCCTGTGGTCACCTCAGGAAACACGCAGAATGAAGACTGCACTGGCTTTTCAGTTGCAGGTTCAACTCATCTTTCTAACGAAGGGGGCCTTATACAGTTGATGCCAGCAACAAGCACAGCTTTTGGGAATTCAAGCAACCTTTATATAGCCACCTGTATGACTGACCCAGCAACCTTGGGCACAGCTGTAACACCATCAAATGTAGTTGTGTTGCCTGGCAATTCTGTGCCGCTTGCTTCCCAAGCTCCAGCTGTACAACAGTTACAGACTCCTCCTAGATCCAGTAATACGTTTCCAGCAAACCAGACCGTCTCCCCAAACTTCCCACAAGGTAATCTCGTTATTAGAAAATTACTGAAAATGTGGTGTTTATATGGTGCTTTTGTTTTGGCTAAATAAAATGGGTTTTTGTTTTAATAGGATTCCTGTTATAAATGGAATGCTACATGTTACAAGTATCCATACTTTGATTAGATAACTGGGTAGATGTAGCTAGCCCTTCCCAAATTACTTCCTTGGTTTTGTTTCATTTTTCAAAATCCTCGTCTGCGTTAGAAGTACATTTAGGTAAATATGAAAGTATAAAATCATTTCTTTCCATGATATAAATTCTCCTGATACAAGCATTTTTATTACTTACAGCAGTAAAAATTCTGAGTGCTTTTTAGAATGTTATACCCAACTATAAATCAGCTGTAATCAACACGTTTAGATTTCTTTCCAGAGCTAAAAACTTGCTGCAGTTACCCTTGAATTTCAGTGTGTAGTCGTTTTGTTGTGGTCAGAGACCAATGCAGCAGTATGTGCAAGATCTTAAGAGCGCCAGCCTTTTCTGTCATTAAGATTTCTTCGTGCAATTACTACGTTAGTTGTTTTTTCGGATAGAAATAGTTTTCTTCACTTTGGAAAATTTTCTTCCACTGTTCAATGAATGTGCTGTGATAATTTCCCTATATTATAATTCTCGTCTACCTGGCAGCCAAATGAGCTGTTTGACGTCACTTTTACTGGTTTTTTACATTACTTTAGTTCGAAGTTTAAACCTTAAGATAGGTTTATCATACCTTAAGCTTAATTTTGAACTATTTCTTATAAAGGAGAACAGACTTCAACTAAACATAACTAAAAATGACACTGATAGTTGTCCTGTTTTCTAGTATTACTGTGTAGCAAGGACAGGGAAGTTTTTGAAAAAGCTGGACCTTTTCTTGCCACAGGTTTGACCATGCATAATTTTAATGAGTCCTGTCTTGAAGCTTTTCTTTTCACTGAATTACTTCTAGTTTCTGTACTATTTTAATGCTTTTCTGTTTTTTTAGGTTCTGCCATTATAATTGCTTCTCCGGTGCAACCAGTTTTGCAAGGAATGGTGGGAATGATACCTCTCTCAGTAGTAGGACAAAATGGAAATACGTTCTCAGCACCTGCCTGCCAGGTAGCACATCACAAATACAGATGTTCAACATTAAAGCAGAAGTGGTAAGAAGTCTTTTGTTGAATTGTAATGGAATATTTTATCCTTCCAAGGTTCTGCATATGCCTGTGGCTAATCCAGTGTGCAACGGAAGTGTCCCAAAACTTCCCATCCCTCCCAAATCACAGAAGATTCCTGGAGCAAGAAACAAGACTGGTACAGGTACCCACCTTGCATTCTTGAGAAGGGCAGAAGAAAAGTGGGAGGGTTCTAAAGACATGTCAGTTCTGAGTAATAAAGTTTTATAAATACCACTGCTTCTCTGCCAAGCATCTGCTGGGATGGCTTTGAGAGAGGCCTGTACCTGCAGTTAGTGACTGTATTTTGCCCAGTTTACAAAGAACTTCCGGCACATAACATAATTCCAGATTTGGGATCAGGCTTATTTCCAAATTTTAATGCTTCAAGGCTATCATGCAGTTTTAAAAGTTTACTTTTCTTTTAAAAGTTTACTCTTCTTCATATTTCTGGTTGTTTTTCATCTTGTTGATTTTAAGTCCATTTTACTGCTGCCATTGAAACCAAGCTACATGGTAACAGAGGAGATACTATATGAGTCAGCAGTGCTAAAAATTTATTAAGGAAAATATTTAATAGAAGTGTTGCATATTTGTACAAAAAGATCCAGCCTGCTATCTGTTTTCATTTTGCCATTTCAGGTGTATCCTTCTGTATATACTGTGCATTTTAAGTCCAGTGTTGTCAGTTTTGTCGTGCCAGGCCTATGTATTATGTAGGTGTAGACAGCAAGCTTCTTTTCTGTACTTAGTTGGTGACCTTTGTGTAATCTACTAATCTGTAGACTTTAAGGTTACAAAGAAGTTGCAGAGTTTTGTTTGTTGCTGGCTTTTCTTTACTGGTTGGTTCCCTGTCAGGTGAAATGACATTGTACTAACTGAAATTATTTACTTGGGATACTGTAGTTCATTAATACTTCCTCTGTTGTTTCAGGAAAACTGGTTCCAAGTGTAGCTGAGCCTGTGAACCATACAAATTCTCGAACACAAAGGTCAGTAGTGTTAGGTATTGAAACTCGCTTTCTTTTTCCTGCCATGAATTTCTTTGTTCAGTATTGGTGGAGAAGAGAGCAGCTTTTTTTAACAGTGGCATAAGCAGTACCCCCTTTCCTCCTGCCTGTCTGCCAGGAGTATTGATACAGATGTCTGCTCCTACTGGTGCAGCCTGTGCTAGGATTTTCTTGTTACTGTTCCTATGTTAGATTTGTATGGCTTTGTGTTTTATTTTCTCCTGTCTCAATTGTTGAATAAAAATTGTTTGAGTGGAGTCTAAGCTAGGAGAAATTGCCTGTTACATTTACTGGGAGATTTAAATGACTAAAACTTTTGTTTTTTCTTTCCAGATGAGTGGTAACCCATGGTTTTGTAGTGTAGCCTCATTGCCTTTACCGTTCTGACCCAAAATCCAGTAGTTTATTAGATTGAGTTCTGCATCTGTGTTTCAGCTGTGTGGATGAGACCACTGCTTGGTCATTTATAAAGTGAAAACTCAAAGATGGCAAGGACAACAGCATGCCAACTTTATATTGATAAACATAACTTAATTGCTGATTGGGGTAGGTACTAGTTTACTGTTGGGCAAGGGAGAGAAGAAAGCAAGGCTTCAGTAGTGACTTCTTATTGTTAATGGACTTCAAAAACAAAAGGATGTTGGAATCAGCAAAAGAGCATAGGAGGAGATAAGAAGTTCAGTTTAAATATTAGAGGTGAAATGTTGTTTTAATATAAAAATAAGACATACAAAAAAAAAATGTACCTATTCAGAACTCAGTTAAAATGTTGGAAAAGTGGAGGAAAACAGGAACAGTAAAGTCAACTTATTAAAAACCCCAACCATATACCAAGGTGAACAGCACATACTCATGCAAAAAGCAGTTATGTTAAAAAAGCCACAGAAGCAAGATTTTGGATACTATCACTTTGATTATTCAAGTTTCCATTAACTTTAATTGATCTCTAGACATATGTTTTGCATAGCAAAGAGAGCAAAATGTTCCCTGTGAGGAGATGTAGTTTCCTATTTCTGCTCTCCACCCTCTGTTTCATCTCAAATTTCATGGAACTAAACCAAACTGCTACCATCCATACCTTCTTTACCATCCCAGAGGTGCCAAAGATAGCATCCCAAAATTGACTTTTCCTCTTAGGAGTCATAAAGGCTTATCTGCATGGGGAGAATCACACTAGCAGAGATGAATGATGCAGAAGCTTCTTGTGAAAATGCAGCATAAGCCAGGCGGAGGGCACAGACACAGCAGTGGCGTGAGCTGACAGAGCAGAAGCATTTTTCTTTTTTGACATTGCTACTGCAGTGGTGGCTTTTTCACTTGAATGTGGTTGGTTGTCAGGTGGAGACCAAGCCCCAGGGAGTTTGTATATTGTTGTCCAGATGCCCATTGGAAGTTTTTTGTTTTGCCCTGTATTGCGTCACGCACAGCAAACACATAGGGGAGAGTACAAGGCATGCACGTGGTGACATTGCCCGGAATATTCTGGCAGCCTCTTAGCAAATTTCAGCTCCAAGGACTTACAAAGCCTTAAGTAATATTCTGGTATGGACTGTACTGTCATAAATGCACACGGTTTCTTTTTGAAGTCAAGTAAACTACCAGCATCTACAAATACCTCAAGGTAAAAGAGTTCCAGGGTAAGTTACATGCTTAGTTACATGCAGTGTCCAGACCTACTTGTTGTGTTTTGAACATAGTGCTAGTTTTACTCAATGCCCCTAGTTTTTTGACTGGAAGATGCAGCAGATAGTTTCCCTTTTGAGGGCTATTTTCAGAGAGCTAGGTTGCATTTTGCATCAGTCCTCTCTCTTTCCAGACTGAAGAGCCCCAGTCTACCTAATTGTTCCTTGTACAGACTGTGATTCATACCTTTTTGTCAAGAAAGCCTTCTCTGAGCTTTCTGCAGTTGTCATCACTTTCTTTTGGTCTTTGCTTGTTGATAAAATACTTATATTTAGAATGGAGAGAGCTTTAAACATGTGTTTTGAGGGGTGGATGGGGATTTCCAGCAGGTGAAACAAACTTGCCTAGTAAGACTAAGCATGTTGATGAAGTGTTTTCATCTCATTTTCAGGACTGGAAATTGGGACAAGCTTACCAGTGCAGAACTAGGAAGCAAAGTGGATGAGAACTTACCTGTTGCACCAGTAGAGAGCACAAGCTCAAGTTCAAGACAAAGTGAGAGTCACAGGAGAGTGCTTTGCTTTGATAACCTCCTACCCACTCCAGGAGGAAACACGCAAATTCAGACTACTAAGAGTTCATCCCAAAAGGAAAGAAACGAAAATACTTTATTTGCTGTTGACTCTGCATCCTCCTCTGCTAAGGCACAGGTGCCAAAGAGGGAGAAGGATAAAACGCTGCCCAGAATTCTATGTAAGCCAGAAGTTGGTAGCAACAGAAGCACATCTGCAAAGGAGCTGCAGCCCGAGCGGAAGGTGACAAGTGCAGGACTGTCACTGGATCCCTTCCACAAGACTACAGCAAATAAAGAAAATGAATTACGAAGGGATACTGATGAAAAGCAGAAGAACCAGGACACTGCCAAACTCTCAAATGGTCAACAGAGCGTTGGCTTATGGAGTGAGAAGACAGTTGCTTCGGTGCAAGAGCTGAACAAAAAGCAGGGATCACTGGCCAATGGGACTGGAAATAGCAAATCTTCGGGGCCTGTTTCTTTGTCCTCAAAGGAGCCAAAGCGAGAACCAGCTAAGGTTTCCAACCAAGGCATTTGCCTCTCAAGTCCGTTCAGTAAACAGTGTGTGGAAATGTTGCAAGACATTCAGTGGCAAAGCCCACCTGGTAAAACAGTTGAAAACGGAGAGTTGCCAGTGCCCCGTACACCGTCTGGAGTTGGGGACAGGCACACAGATGATACCACAGACAGTGTACGGACACCGACCTGCCGGCGCTTCAACGAGGACAGCACGACCCCCAGAATCATGGTACCCCCTGCCACGCCAGACCTGCCTGCCTGCAGCCCTGCCAGCGAAACAGGCAGTGAGAACAGTGTCAGTATGGCAGCTCACACGCTCATGATCCTGTCGCGGGCAGCCATCGCGAGGACTAGCACTGCCACCCCCCTGAAGGACAACACTCACCAGTTCAGGTCTTTAAGGAGCACGGTAAAGAAAAGGAAACTAGAAGACTTGAATGAGGGTGAGAGAAATTCTCGTTCTGCAAATAGGAAAGACCTTCAGAGCTCTCCAACACCATCGAAAAAGAAGAAAATAAAGGCAAGTGCAAGCATTTACCTCTTTTAATTTAGATATCTATTTAGATTTTATCTATATATTATTTGTAATGGAATGGTTCAGTGATGCTAGTGCAAATCCCTGGCAACCTATTTATATTTGTCAGTTTTTCGAACTTTACCTCTCTGAACTAAGTTTTCTTAAGACTTAATTTTCAGATGCACACGGGTAATTTCTACTGACTCTAAATATATAACGTGGAAATTACATTATTTCTCCTAAAACAGGCATGACTTTCTAAATTCTAACTTCAAACCACATTCTAGGGAATGTAAGGAATTAGGCCAAACTCAAAGTAGGCTTTACTAGAATTCAGGCTGTTCTTACATCCTCATTAATCACCATGAGTAGGAATTGCTATTTTATATATTCCCAGTCTGTAGTGTGAAGCACTATGCCCTTGAACTTGAGCATTTAAAGGGAAAATTGCAAAAGTGTAAGACACAAAAAGGTGATGGGTGTAAATAACCAAAAAGGAGACACAGTATAACTTTGTAATTCCCTGTGCTTAGTTCCGGCATATTCCTGAAATACTGTGACTGAAAAACGCTCCGTTCCTCACAGTGTGTGTGTGCCTGGCGCCGAGGGGCTGTGCCAGGCTCAGCTGGGGTGGGCTCCCGCTGAAGCTGAGCTCAGCTACTCCTGTCCCCGACCGTGCCATTGGTCCCCAGTGCATGTCAGTGCACACGTCAGTGTCAGAGCACTGCGGTGTCTGAGCTTTGAGGGGTGAGCTTTGTGCAGGCACCTCTGCGAGGGAGATGGAAGCATGAGGAAGAAAGGAATGCCTACAGGCTCATCAGTGCCCCCAGGTTCTTAGTGTTTAACACAGCTCTTACTCTCTTCTACAGAAAAAGAAGCTACCAAATTCTTTTCCAGCAGGAATGGATGTGGACAAGTTCTTGTTGTCTTTGCATTATGATGAATGAACAAAAAGAAGTTGAACTGGGACCGTCTGAAGCTCGATGCAGCGATGCTGAGGTTTTGCATGGGAATAGAAGTTAACTCTAAAGGGCAAGTTGCACTTTGAGTGCACTGAAGTTTCACTTTATAGCAAAGTTGTGCTGTTTCTGAAGCAGGTTGCTAAGTGTAAATATCACTGAGTTGGTATATGTTTATTTTTGAAAAAGCACTTGCGTAATTATAGAGCCATTTAATTTGCAAAACTGTAAATCTGTGTAAATGAAATGTAAGAAAGGTTGTACATTTCACGTTTACACCACGTTGTCTGTTCTGCTGCTTTCTCTACTTACCCCTTTGACCTGCTCAGCCAGTCTGTGAAAAGGTGATGCATTTGAAGGTGGTGTTTTATCATTCGCCATTCTAAGACACGGGCAGCTACCTTGGCTACTTCCCATTGTCTTGTTGAATCCAAAAGTGACCTAAATCTTCAGATCTAACTGGCTTGTATTAACACTTTCTTCTCTCACAACTGTCAAACCCATGTTGTAAGGCTTTGAATGAGTTAACAAAAATTCCAGTATCTAAACATATGGCAAAAAAACCCTCAAAAAGCATTTCTCATCTGATGAAGCTTTTCCCAGCCAGTCCTTCAGACAAGAACTTCAATTTGGATAGGCCTCATCTGTTTACAGTATTTGCTGCAGAGGATGTAATCTGAATGCAAAAGCTGTTTACAAACAATATATTTTTGTGGGGGGTTACACCCCAGTGTGAATACTTAAACTGGCGCGATAGCAGACATGAATTAGTGTGTTCTGTTGCAAAAGTCAATTCTTTTACCTGTCATTTGTACTGCTGAGAAGTTTGTTACTATCTCTCTCACGTCTTTAGCCAGACATGAAAAAATATGCATCTGATTTTTCTGTTTAATGTAGAGGTTGTCATTGCTATTACACAAACTCTCTTCAAGAGGGGTGCAGGAGAGGCTGAGCCTGCATTTTACTAATAACTAGCATGGGTTGCTCCAAAATGGCAGGATTTTCTCTACTGGTATTTCTTTCTTTGTTCTCAAATTGTTGAGGTATTAAAAAATGCAAGTTTTGTCGTAAGAGTTCTGTACAGCAACAGGGCAATGTTTCAGATAGAATACAAGGATTCCTAAGGAACCAATATTATGCAGTAGATGTTTATATTAAACCCATCCAATAACTAAATACTGCATAGCATTTACAGCTTGAATAAATATTTTGTTTTATTAAAAACTTGTGTGTCTTGCTTAATGTTTTAAGTCCATGAAGCAGCTTTGCAGATATTGTGTAGAAGAGTCATGTTGATCAGTCATTTTTGAAGACAAAGAGTTGAGTATTAAACACTAAGTTCGAATAGCGCTTGTCAGAGGGGCTAGGGCAGGCGAGTAAAAAAGTGTCATAAGCATAAAATGCTTAATAGTATTGTCAATAGTAGTATTGACAAGTACTAACACGATACCACATATCACTGATAGGTGATATTTTAAAATAATTTGCTCTTCATCTGCAACCTAATGTAGCTCTTCCATGCAACAGCTACTACCCACTGTAGTGTTCTTCAGTTCCGGTGATCTGGACATACTCAAGACATGAAGTACCAGTTCACTTTGAAGGGATCTTCAGTTCCAAGCTGCTGTCATACAGCAAATAATTTTTAGAAAAACAGGTGGCAGAGCCAGAATGAATGTTAGTTTTCTTAGATTGTAGTGTTTAAAGCCCACTGTTCATTTACTACCTCTACAAGTGCATTCCTTCACAGAAAAAAGAGGTCCCAGTACAGACCAGTCCAACTATCTGTGGAGGAAAATACTAGAACAATTAATGGGATGGAGATTAGTTCCTGTTAAAATTACTGTCAGATTTGCATTTGAGCTGGGTTCAAGGTCCAAAACAGTAGAATACCCACCTTGGATTAATTTATTTTTTTCCATGAAAATCACTTGGTAGTTGTAAAAATTAAGCAGCAGAACTGAAAGAAAGAGCTATTTCTAATAGCAGCACTCTGAGTTACCTAGAGAATTCCTTTTCAGAGGCCTTTGAGAAATGAAACCAGTGACAGAGAAGCCACCATTACATTCTTTATTGTCAGGTCTCAAGACATAATTTGACATTACCTATTTGTACTGTACAAAAACTTGCACGGACAAAGTAATAAAAACCCAGTTATCTGGATCAGTAATCAGTGATGCTTTAAGAAATAGCAGTTACAGAATTCATCCACCAATTGATAAATAAGATGTAACAGCTACGATAATTTTGATCAGAGAGCATTTAAGGCTGTGTTTCTGATGGTACTTGGGCTACAGCTTCTCTATCAGTATTGCAGAAGCACCTCCTCCTCCATTGCAGATTCCTGCAAGACCGTATTGTCCTTGTTTCAATGCATGGGCCATGTGAACAACAATTCTTGCTCCAGACATTCTAAATGCAAGAAAAGGAAAGTTATATAGCATAGTTTAAAGGAAATTCTTAATTTGACCCACACAGGGTAGTGGGCAGAATATAATACTGAAAAAAAGACCAAACCAGCCCTTTCATCTATAGGTATATGTGATACAGATTATTCCTCTCTAGCTACAGTACTTAAACACAAAGGTTCTTATACATGCACAAACAAAAACTCTGTGTTTATGTAATAAGGTTTCTTCTGGAAAAAGAAGTCTCCTCTGTGTCAGCCTATATATATTATGAAGTATCTCTACATGTAGCAAAGCTCTGTCAAATAAGATAACAAATCTACCACAACCAAATAGATTGTAATGATTAAATTCAAACACTTTCTTATTTGCTTAAAACTTTATACAGTTCAGTGTGCTACTTTACCTACTGTGAAAATCAGACATGTAAATTCTGTCTAAAATTAACTTTTAAGACAAAAAATAGGCCATATTCCTGTATCAGAAGCAGCTGATATGGCAGAGGAGAAATCCTGCAGGATTATGCCATGATTAGAGCTTTTTATGAAAGTGCTTCTATTGCTCCTGATTTACTGCGTGGTTACTTCACACCTATGCTGGACTGTGCAGTGAGACCGATCACTCTTGGGGAGGTTTAATGGGATATACTTTAGTTATGAGTGACAGCAGCTGGGGAACACAGCAGGTGATCTAACTCTAACCAAAAGACAGAACTTCAAACACAAGATCCATCACCATCCTCCAGACTGTCCCTGCCTTCTGCATCAGGTGCTGGGAGACACCTGGGTTCACTGCCAAAAATCCTTCTACTAGACCTGGAATTTCACTTTGCTCATGTAAGAAAAATAAAAGTCCCTGGACCATAAAATTCCCTGGAAAATAGGTTGGCTATTTTCATAAGGTTACCTGTAAATTTTGCTGGCTTAACTACTTGATTAATTATTATTCTTTATTCTGTCATGTTATTAGGGATTTGGTTTAGTACTTCATAAACATAGCTACAGTAACAAGTAAGATCTTTATAAAAGTAGGTGATAGGAGCATTTTTCTCTTCATGGTTGGTTTTCAAGATGCCTTCAAATTTAACACCTGGCAGAGGTAACTATGTACTCGATAGCAAATTTTTTTACCCTTCCTACTTCCATTAAACTCGAGGAAAAAAGGTAAATGTGTTAGTAATTTACCTATAAAACAACACCCCTGTGCAGAACAAAACCCAGTGCTTATTTTACTTACCCTATTGGATGTCCAAGAGAGACGGCACCTCCATTAATATTTACTTTTTGTGGATCAATGCCCAGCATTTTAATATTGGCCAGCACCACCACACTGAATGCTTCATTAATTTCCCACATTGCAATATCTTCTTTTTTCAGGCCTGTCTCACTTAGAATCTAGAAATACCAAAAAATAATTACTACTATGAAAAAAAAGCTTGGAAGCTAACTATAGAAACAGTCACGTCTATTATACAGAAATAAATCTGGTGACTCAGGCTGCCCATAGTCTGATTCAAATTCACATTTCAGAACCTCTTTGTCAGACTAGAAAAAGCAAAACTGAGGGACTGAAGCACGAACTTGAGTTTTCACAAAAGGAATGGGGAGTAGCCTATGCCAAGGATACATTTCCATCACCCAGAGCGCTGCCACAGTAAGTACATTTAAACTGACACAGTATTGCCTCATGCCATATGCTTCTCTTCAGTTCCTTTTAGAATGAGTCTATCCTTGCATCACACAAGCTGCAAAGCTTCAGAGGTGTAAACAAGCCCAAAGTTGGTAAAAGTATTTTCTTTCAAAATAGGTGTAAGAAATTTGTTAACTCTAAAGATCTGCATTCTACCATCTGTTATTTGTACTTAGAACATGATTGCAATTTCAATCCTAATTACAGGAAGGGATAAACCAACAGTGCAGTGCTAGGGAAGTTTGGGTTTTCTCTCCAGAAAACACTCAGTTTTATTCCTACCTTAGGAACAGCATATGCAGGTGCAATTGGGAAATCAATAGGATCAACAGCAGCATCTGCAAAAGCTGTAAAAAAACAAAACAAAACCCACAAAAGGTGTTTAAAGACTTTGTTTTTACCATACATGATTTTCTTTCATGCAAGCAACAAACCCTGCCAAGATAGAAAAAGCCTGCATGTACTAACCCATGAAATAGAAGCATCTAAAAATTTAGTGCCCTAAGGGAGCCACACAATAATATTTTCATATTTTTACTATTATTACATATAGAAAATTGTGTTTATGATCAAAAGCCTGATGGTAACAACACCTGAAATTTCAGGGACTGTACAGAGAAGATGCAGCAGTAATGTCACATAACCAGTCAAACAGGACTCCCAGTCTGAGAGCACAGTATGAGAGTGTTTTCCAGGACTACAGCCAAAGATAAGGAAAATCATACCAACTATCCGTGCCAAGGGTTTGACTTTCAGTCTCTTGGCTGCCTCTGTAGTCATCAGCACCAAAGCAGCTGCTCCATCATTCAGGGTGCTGGCATTAGCAGCTGTAACTGTTCCTAGAAAAGGTAAAACATTGTCTGAACAGAGGTGAAAGTGTGATGCAAAACAGCTCACATATATCCTGTTAAGGATTGGTTTTCCCTTTGTTCATTGAACATAAGGTCTCGACAATACGGTGATAACTGTTGCACTGAGTTAACCAAGTTGTTTTTTTAAATCAGTTTGATTTAACAACCACAATCACAGGTATTTGTATCTTTATCCAGGTGCTGCCTAATGGCAGCTTCACTGCTGGCATCAACACAGAATTCCAGCTCAGGAATGTGAACAAGGGACAACTTCAAGTTACACGGAAAGGTTTATTGCTGACAGATTCAGGGAAGCAACAAGCAATGCTGTAAAGGCCCTCCAGCTCCCACTGAAAGAACAACTCACACCAGGCAGAGACCAAGCCAAGAGCTACATGGAAACCAAGCTGTTTCAGTCCTTTTAAAGTAAATGTCCAAAACAGGTTTTCACGGGTTTAAGGATCTTAGACCATCTTTTAATCCAAGCCAGTTCATGCTGTTGTGCAGCATGCTTCTTTATCTCAGCAGACATTTAAAAATCTAGGGACTGTTGTTGGGCTCTCCAGCTTTTGTGAACAGTACTCTGCACTGTAACAAAGTATCCCTGCACTTGGCAGGAAATTAGGCAGTTCATTTAACAACATTTACCGTTTTCTTTTTGGAAAACAGCTTTCAGCTTTGGAACTTTACTGAAATCAACACGTTTGTATTCTTCATCTTCTTTCACTTCCACATCTGGCTTTCCTGAAATTCAGATTTGATTTAGTATTTTGTGGAACAGTCCATTCTTAAAACATTCTAACACAGTACTTTGATTAAATGCTGGCTTATTTAAACAACTTATTTCAGTAAAAAAGTGTAAATGCATGTAAAATGCACATCTAGAAAGGTACTTATGAAAACTGAAGAAAAAAAATTACTCCCTAATCAAATTATTCACAGCAAATCCATTTATACTTCCTGGTGGCTGAACAAAAGGGACAAAGAACGTATCTTTAAGGTAAATTAAAACACAGATATCCTTAAGCCATACTAGCTAAATTCAATAGCTAGTCTTCCACTTACAGACAAAAGGAAGAAGATATGGCGTGTAACACTGAAGAAAAACTGAAAACCAGAAACCAGGTCCCAGGTCACTGACTGGTGTTCACCAGAAAGTCTGTGTAACAGAAAATTCTTAGCTGATCTAAAATTAATATTCCCGAGATCTGCATGTTTAAAAAACAGTTTGAATACAGACAGTGTTACAGTTTGCAATGAGAAACACAATTCATCTCATCACACCCTTCCATGATACCTTTTTTTGAAATAGTGACAGGAACTATTTCATTTTTCAACACTCCTGAATCCCAGGCTGTTTTGCTCTTGGTGTAAGAGCCTATGGCGTAAGTGTCTTGTTCCTCACGAGAAATGGTGAACTTCTTCGCAGTATTCTCAGCACAGTTGCCCTTGGAGAAAACCAGGTATATTAGGTTTGGTATTTCTGAGGATGCAAAGCACAAAAATAACAGAAAAACCTCAACCAGTAGATTCCCAGAATTGAATATGATTAATATTTGGTATCCATTGTTAATTTACACAGTCATGATCAAACAGTAACTTTTGGGTTTGAAATACCATCTTCAGATTTAGCCAATGTTTTCTGGATCCAGATTACCAAAGCCATACAGAAACTTTCCTTACAAGGCTTTTTTTAATTTGTTTTTGTTTTTTTTTTTAAATTAAAAAACTGCATCTAAAAGTAAGTTTTAAAGTGCTTAGCGCTGACACCTTCAGAGACTAAAGATCATTGTTCAGCCACAGAACTGTATATTCAGTTCATCTTACTAGTATTTTCACTCCATTCTTAGCTTGCCTATTCCAAAGGTTACAGAACAGATCAACACACAGGGCTTTACTGGCCTTTGGGATCTGATACTCTAAAAACTGTAGAAATGAAAGTATATCTAATAACTTTTGTCTAATAACTGGAATTAAATAAGTAGCATAAAACAATCGAATCTTTTTATATAGAGATCAATCGTAATTATACAATCAGAATTCATTTTCAGCACTGTCTAAATACTTGACAAAAAATCATTTAGTCAAAGATCTGTCCTTAAACAGGCTTTGTTCCACCTCTCATTTCTCTAGGAAACTCAGTGAATCAACACAAAACCCTTTAGTTCTTCGAGGAAGTTCACTTCTATGCAATTAAAGAATTCAAAGTCTTCACGGCACCAGCAGCTCAGTCTATTGCTAAAACACAGACAAGGGTAAGTTCCTAAAGCCATCCTATGGACTTTATGTTGTTATACAGACTGCTAAGGCTTTCCAAACAACCTACAACTGCTATAACAAAGACAAAAGATTCCAAAATATTGTCCCCATCTATTAAAACTTGTTGTATTGTAACGAACTCCTAGAGTTTTTCCTCACACACAGGAACTAGCAAAGCTACCATTTACATTCCTATAAAAATCCTCACAATCAAAATCCATTTTAGCTGAAATGTGGGAATGAATTTCAACCAACAGCCTAAGCAGAGTGCACTATATTGCAAAAAGAATAAAACACACACAGAGCAGTGAGGTCTGTGTCAAATCTATGGAACACAGTAGAATATTCTTCATGACATGTTTTCCTGTACCTCAGCAAGAACACTAACTGATCAATCAATAATGCCCTGCAAACATGAATTACCACAGGTAAAGGTCAGAAATATTTGTAAGCTGAAAGCAGTTGTTCTCTTTTCAAACTGTCTTTCCCTGATGCTTGTTCTTGCCTGTGTTTGTATCAGTTGGTTTCTAAAACCATCCCAAGTTTGCCCTTGTCATGCTGATGAGCAAGCACGTCAGCTGACTCAAACCTTCCCACAGAAGATAAGAGATATGTACATTGGGGGAGGGGAAAAAACAGGAGCCTTCTGAACCCTACAGAGCAGGTATGCTCGAAGACCTCCCTCCCACAGATGGAGCAACAGCAATCCATCGGTAGCAAAATTATTTTTTCTTTTAATCCCTGCTCTAGGCTATTTGGACCTCAGAGACAGGTAAATATTAACACAGACGGTGCTGTTCTGTTTTGGTCGTCTGTCTAGCCCCGCCATTACAGTTACTACATTTCCAAACCTGGAAATGGAAGACTTTTTCCTACTCATTTCAAGGCTTGCTAGATGAAGAAGTTCCATAATAATTATAAGCAAGCTCTTCAGAGCTGCATCAGGCCTACGGTTGATACGTTAACACTGTGAAGGAATATTTACCATATGGATATGGTTGTAAGCATCTGTCAGCCCATCTTTTACTATCAGGTCTTCCAGCTTTACACCTCCATAAGGTGTTGACCCTCTGCTCATCGTATAGGGAACGTTAGACATGCTCTCCATTCCACCAGCAACCATTACATCCTGCCCAAAGGAAACAAGTTAAAATTAATAGTAATACAGTGTGTTCTCTATGACTTCTCGTAGGAACAAGTATTAGCAAAAATTAGCAAAAGCTTAAGCATGGGCATTTTATTTTTTCTGAGCAGTCTTAGAGAGAGAGGGAAAAAAACCTTTGGGCATTTAAAAAGCAAACAGCAGAACAACTGAATGTAGTTAATCCACGCTGGCAGAACAACAGGACTTCTGTCTTGTATGCAGCTTTACAAAGCTGCAAGCCCCATCTTGATCTCTTGCACTTTTATGTCAAAAGCTTCTGAGATCAAATGATAAATTTCACTTTTAACAGGTTTTTCTCCTGGAAGTTTCTCATTTCTCTTCTTTATTCCCAGCTTCATATCCCTTTGGAACAAGCAACCATCAGAATCCTGGTACATGAAGAAACAGGTTTACAAGTACCTGCAATTTTACCTAATATTATTTCATCTTACTAGGTAAAAACAGAAGACTTATAATACGGTTTTATCAACTGAAAAGGCCACAGAAAAGGACACATTAGTAATTAATGATTGCTTAATATGAATCATTATGTACGTGGATAAGTTAGTAAACTTTTCAAGCTGAAACAAAGCAAACAGAAAACCTACAACAGCAAAGCCATCAGGACCATAATTATACCCACTGTTCATCAGCCTATAGCCCCAAAATCCCTAGGATTTCAGGAACAGACATGGTTGTGTTTAATGGCATATTTGAAATATGCACAAATGTAAGAAAATACACACACTGCAGTGTGAGTCCTTGAGAGTTCAATAGTGCTGGTAATAGAAATTCAGAAACATTTTACACAAAACAGCAATGAGAAGAAAATTAAAGCTTTTTTGGTTTCTTTAAATTCAGACTCAGAGAAATAATGGTTTGGTTCAGAACAGATTATAAATTAGATCTGGGAACAGTGACATGAAGTAATAAAGAATAAAAAGAAGGCTGGAGACAAAACTGAAATGACAGATAAACTGGAAAGGCAGTTCAGATATGGAAGCAGTAATACACCAGACGAAAAAGAGTCCCTGGCATTTCAATTCCATAAAGTGAAAGACCTGGAGAGAGAGTCAATACAATTGTTTATATAATGGTGTACACTGACTCAAGCCACTGGGAACCATCACCAGCTGTCACACCGCAGATACCTCGCAGCCCACAGCCAGGAAAAACAAATACCAAAACCCCCCATAATTTATACCTCTAAGAGACTTATAAGTGGCTGAGTCTCTGCTTTTGCTGAGACTGGCAGCACAGCATGTATGATTAACTCGGCAGAAAACTCCAATTCTATTCAGAGCTCATGGCCTGCATCTGTCAAACCAACCAAATGCACCACCACACTCATGAAGTCATCGGATATAAATCACTAAATCCAAACGTGGCTGTTTACAAAGACATGCTGGGCCTGGTTCAAAGTCCTGTGACAAGACTTCCACTGACTTCAGCAGGCACCAGACAAAGTGCTGTTTCTCTGCAGGGCAAGGCCAAAGCAATTCAGCAGTTGCTTAACTCCAGACACCAAAACCTAAATATTTTAATTCTGTTCTAAACACACATGCACAAAAAACTATTTCTCACTTATAAGCCACTTACTTTGTAAGCCAAAAATATACATTGAACAGACAATATTTTCCCTTCAGAGAAAGAAAGATGCTGACAAAATGCTTTAAGTATGGAATTAAAAACAAAATTGAAATGTCTTTCTTCGCATTCACACTTCTCCCACATTCTTTGCTGCACAGCATTTAATGGCTTACTGGAGATGATGTATTCTCCTATCCTCCCATCAAGTGGTAGTATTTTTTTCCCAATTGTATAGAAAATCTTGGAACACAGTTGACAGAGATGAGCAATTCCCCTCCATCAAGCTCTTCAATGAAAAACCTTATGCAGTAGCAACAGATTTCGCTTCTTCTAAAACAATAAAAAAGGCTGAGACATCTTTAGTGTACTTGGAAACAACATTGTTTGAATATGTATATTTAATTCAATTAAGTGTTAAAAGTGTCTGAAAGTCAGGTCACCAAAAAGTAAGTCTATAAAAGTTTCTTCAGTTTTTCAACACTGAAAGCTTGAAAATTCCCTTAATTACATTTTGGGGGCTGGAGTGGTAGGTGAGGTGGGAGTACAGCAGGAGACAGAAGATGTAAATACCCTCCAAAAGAACGCACTACTTGTTTGTTCAGCTCTAAACACATACATGATAATTTTTATTTACTTTTTCCTGTTTTAAACCGAAATGTACTTAAATGACAATAAAATGAAGGGCGCGTAAACAAAATGAAACCTCTCTAGTTAGCTTTATTGTCCCAAGCCAAAACACAATACCAAATCAAAGAGCAGAGTCATTGGTAAGGACAGGATCTACAACATTAACTGTGTGTGTTTTCCACAGAACAGCACTAAAATTCACATACCTGACTCCCACACATCAGGCTTTGTGCTGCCATCATGATCGATTTCATTCCTGAAGCACAGACTTTATTGACAGTTGTAGTAGGAGTGGCGATTGGTAGACCTGAGTCAAAGAAGTTGTTTGTACAACTGTATTACTTAAAGGGTAGACTAATGCTTTACTGGTGTTCAGCAACATTTCATATGGGACCAATTTTTATCTAAGCCCAGGATGTCCGGCTTGTACTATTTACCCTGTCAGGGCCATTTATCTACCCTCACCCATAGTTACCATCCTTCTTGGAGACTCTTGTTGTTTCTCCCCTTCCAACAACAGACTTGTGGTAAGAGATCAAGCAAGCAAGGAATCAGAAAACAGGTCAAGGAAGTGACTCCAGAACTACTTCTCCTCCTGAAATCCCAATCCCTGCCTCTAAGCAGCATCCAAGACTGAAAAAGCATAAACAAGCTTCAGAATTTAGCAACTCACAACAAGGCAGACTCCTGAAGTACAGGGACTCTAAACATACACAATACTGCGTAAAGTTGGTGTCATTCACTGGACTGGTTATTACTGAGTGATTATTGTTACTAAGTGCTCACCACAACAGCTTTGGGCTCTGCTGTGTGCAGCTTGGCTCAAGACCCCTGCATCACTGCCTCTATGAGCCTAGGCTTGCTCTCTCTAGTGTTATGGCTCTGGTACCAGCACATCACCTCCATGCCAGCAGAGAGAGGGAGAAAATAGCCAGGGAATATTCTCAACGTTGAGAGTGGTGAGGCACTGGAACAAGTTGCCCAGAGAAGCTGTGGATGCTCCATCCTTGGAAGTGTCCAAGGCCAGGCTGGATGGGGCTCTGAGCAACCTGGTCTAGTGGAAGATGTCCCTGCCCACAGCACAGGGGTTGGAACTAGATCATCTTTAAGGGCCCTTCCAACACAACCCACTCTGTAATTCTTTGAAAGAAAACAGCCGTATTCATGACTTTGCCTCGCATGGAAGCAGTTTCTTCTCACAGAATCAAACGGGTTGGAAAAGACCTCGGAGATCATCAAGTCCAACTCTTGATCTAACACTGCCATGGTTACTAGACCATGGCACTAAGTGCCACATCCAGTCTCATCTTAAAAACCTCCAGGGACAGTGAATCTACCACCTCTCTGGGCACCCCATTCCAATGTCTGATTACTCCCTCCATGAAAAACGTCTTCCTAATATCCAACCTAAACCTCCCCTAGCAGAGCTTAAGACCGTGCCCTCTTGTCCTACTGTTGGTTGCCTGGGAGAAGAGACCTACACCCAAAAATGTACAGGAACAGAGCCAAGAAAGCATACAGATCTTCCCTGACCCAAGACTTTCCTAGAGACATGCTAAGGTATGGAATCCCATCCCTACAGCAAAAGGGAGAAGCAAATAATTCCTGCATCCTAATAATATTTGTTCTGCAGTTACCATTAGAGTGAACCCTACAAGTGACACCTCCAGACTCCAGAGAAAGATGAGTGTAATTACACACTCTTATCTGCAGTTCAAGGAAACTCAATGACCCATTATCCAGTTAGACTTAAGAGTAACAATACAGTGAAGAAAAACAGTCTGTTTTGTAAAAGATTCAAAGAGCAGTATCAATCCTTAATGTAAAGTGCTGTGGTCCACAATATTGTCTTCTCCAGGTTCTACAAACATTGTAGACAGTAATAACCCACTTATATGAGTATAACATACTCCCTTCACCCACTATGGGGTAAAAAGGCACACACAGATTGTCTAGACAAAAGGCTGAGCACAACTGTGCTTTAATTTATGGTTCAATAGACAGAAAACCTTTGGTCCCAGTATCAAGAGAATGAATACCTGCACCCAAAACTGCTTGTCTTGCTGGAGCTTGTCCTTGTCCAGCCTGCAAGACATTGCCCATATACGCCTCTTTCACTTCTTCTGCAGGGATACCTATGAAACAAAATTGTTTTGATTCAGGATGCTTTGCACAGAAGATGTAACTCCCTTTTACAAAGGCTTCAGTTGAAGTTTTCTATCAAAGACTAATGAAACTTGCCACATTAGATGCATGTGCCACCAGCACACAGGCCCCTACTGGGTGCCTCCCAGATCTCTACCCTCATGTTCACGGAACACAGTGTACTGGTGAGCCCCACAGAATAGAATTCCTTTCTTATCCTGCAGAACAAGCCACAGTTTGCTAACTAAAGCAAACATTTCTAAGTCTCACTAGTCACCTGAGAAGCTCGATTTTCGTGCATGGTTAAATGCACAAAACTTTCTATGTGCTACAATTATGTCCAAAGACAGTTTTGTTAGTCTGTTTAACTAAGGGAAAGCCAAGGCCACAGCAAGCTGCCACCAGAGAGAAGAGGCTCTCCCACTGCATCTCTTGCAACAGCCCTCGTGTTCAAGTCCTTGTAATATGCTCTTTCAAGAAACAAAATTTGTAGAAAATTAACCTTCCACTCCCCTAAAAAGACTTTTTTGCTTGTTTCAACACACCAATAGACTCACAAGACTGTCCTTCATGCATACATGCCCATATAAAAAAATGGACAGGGAAAGGAAAGGCTATTGGTTTCAGCAACAAGTAGTCTATGCACCAATTTATGTGAGCCCTAAAACCCCACCCCAGAAAAACAATTAGCAAGTTCAATGAGATTTGGATTAGCAGAGATATCCCTAGGTAACATTCTGCTCCTAGAAGCAGCATCTAATTCAGACTGAAACAAAGACCAAGAGTCAACTTTATTTAATTTGTGGATAGACTTAAGAATGCCACAGGAGCAAAAAACCCAGGGTATTCTGTTTACCAAACAGCTGAAAAGACATAGACCGATACTGTTCAGAGCCACTTTGTCACAGAAAAAAACATATACACATACCTGCTCTCTCGATTGCTCCTTTTATTGCAACGGAACCAAGTTTAGTGGCTGGCAATGATGAAAGAGATCCTTGGAAAGATCCAATTGGTGTCCTTACAGCACTTGCTATCACAACCTCCTAAGTGGAGAAGCATGGAGTAAAAGTCAGTCTCTCAGAATTGTGCACATATAAAAGTATTTTTTAAATGTATCCACTTTTATTCTTTCACTGATGTCACAGCTTCTCTTTTATCCTGTAAATGTTTCAGAGCACTAAAATAAACTTTATTAATGCATGCAGCACGGGGAATAAACAAAAGAAGATCAGTGTGCAGCTGTAGGCTACAATCTTGGAAGTTAAGCACAAAGCTTCACAGGGTCTCACCATGAGTTGTGGGGTTTTTTTATTTACACAGACAGGCAAAGAAAGAAAACAGTAGAAAAAAATAAACAACAAAGACAAATTACACTTGTTTAAAACTAAGAAGAGCTGTCTGTTATTGCAACCCCTTCTCCATCATAATTGACTTCAGTGATAGTGACATATTTGTCCTCATCTTTTAGGTTGTAACAGCCAGTTGCAGGATAACACACAGACAAATTCAAAGGGATTAGATGACATCAGCTGTCTTTTCCAATTATGGGTAGATAGGCGCATTAAGCTTAAGTTAGCTGACACTTTTCTGATCTTGTCCCACATTGTCAAAAAAACTAGTAAAGCAAAATAAAAATGGAAATCTCGCTTTTATACCAGATTTTGCAGTAAAGTGTGACTTGAGCACAAGTGACGCTGTGCTCAATGCAGACTTTTTTGCATTAACTTTTTTAAAAACTTGAGTGATTAAGAAACAGATTTAAAATAGCTATTTACTACCGTGAGATAGTGCTTTATACTTACATTTAAAGTACGCTGGGATGCATAGCCACGGCTTGTACACTTCAAAGCCTGAAAATAAGAAAGTCCTCAGAATTTCACATCAAGAAAGCTAATGCCATGATGTTTCAGTAACCACTTTCATAAAAGTCATTATTTCAAAAGATAATATCTAAGAAACACTGAAAAAATATCATAATATGCCTTTTAAAAGAAAGGTAGTCTAGTACAGTCTCACCATAACATCTGGGATAAAATGTTTTCTGAAAAATAAACAAATACTCTTTCAAAAACTCTTTCAAATTCATTTTGTCCAAGTCTTACATGTACACCTACAGCATATGTCTGAACCAGGTCTGAGTGGAGCTATATTGAAAGAGTTCACTATTCCTTCTGCCTGCTTCCTGGGACTTTGGTTCATTCATTCCTATCACTGACTTCACTGCTTTTTCAACAGTGGCAGCTTGCATCTACAGTTTGCATCTATCTTCATTTCACTGGTGTTTCATGAACAAAAATGAGGATAATGAGTTCAGAATGTCACACCAAAATACAATAATAAAATAAAACCAAGAAAAAGGTATTACCTGAGCAGGCTAATTTACCAGCTACAAGGTCCATCTAATTAAGCAGTGTAAAAATACAAAATTACATCCGTAGGTGTTGCTTCGTACATTACCATAATGTTCTTTCCATTAGTGGTTCAAGCCAAGTTCTTAGCCATTTCCTTAGACAACATGGCAGCACACTGGAAATTTCTGGTCATTGCTGAATTACAGCTAAATAAATACTAATTAAAAGGACACCACAAGAATACCATCGTTTCTATAAATCAAAGAGTGCCTTCTGGTATTGTGTCTGCAATACAAAAACTTAGCCTGTTTCCATTTCTTGTCTTCATTTCACAACCTGCAACTAACAAAAGACTGATTTTTTTTAACTACTGTTTTGAATTAGTTGTTTGATTTTTGTTTTGTTGGCGGGGGGGCTCATTGTTTGTTTTCCCCAGCTCAGGCTCTAAAAGCCAGGAGAAAGTTTTAAATTAAACTTGTATCTGAAAAATAATTGCATCCCTGCAGGGCTTTAACAGCAGCACTTTCAAGAGTTAGCGTCAAAAAAACCAAACCAAACCAAACAAAAACCTAACTTAGCCAAATAACATACCCTCACTACACAACACTTGAAATTTACCTTTGCAGTAAACTGGACAAACAAGTCAATTGTTTACCAGCCGCAACTGGTCTCTGCTAGGAGTGTTCATGCTCTGTGCCGATTATAGACTTCAAAAAAAAAAAAAAGAAAAAGAAAAAAGGCAACCCCCCACTTCTAGCTGGTAAAATGCAACGTTGAACGTCGCATACGGCAGCACGGATGGGATGCACCGCCGGTGCATTACCTTCCTTTTCCTTCCCAGCACAGCTCCCCACCCCCGCGCTCCAGGCAGGCACAGCCAGCACCTCCAACACAGCCAGCGCTGCCAGGTACTGAGGCTTCTTCGGCAGGAGCACGCAGCATCCCGCTTCCCAGCTGAGAAACGACAGCTACAGATGCAAATCTGTGTCCTTACAGTGCCTAATTAGATGAATCCTACCCGACTCCTGCCCGAGCCCCGGCTGGAGGCCGCTCCTGGCAGCTGCTGCACATCCCTGCGGCTGCAGCGGGTGACGGATGGCACAGGGCTCTGGGGGCCAGCGGACTGCGCACGAAGGGGCTGAAGCGCGGGGAAGGGCCCGGCAGCCGCGGCATTCCCGGCGCTGGCAGTGGAAAAAGCCGCGCTCAGGAACGCGGATAAAGGTCCCGCCGGGCTCCGCGCGGGGCCGGCCGGGGCTGCGGGGCGGGGAGAGCCGCCCTTCACCCGCTAGTGGCTTCACCTTCACCCTTCTGCCTTCGCCCTCTGCCCGGCCCAGGACCAGCTCCCTCCCCCCGGGCCGGGGGCTCCCTCCCGTCGCGCAGCGGGGGTGTGAGGGGAGGAAGCACAGCCCACCCTGCCAGAGAGGCGGCGTGACCTTGTCCGAGCCTTCCCTGGCCCGACGGTGGGGCCAGGGCTGCGCAGAGAAGGAGGAAAGGGGGGAGAGGGGAAGGGCCGGGCTCGTCGCCCGCCTCACCCGCAGCAGTCCCGCGGCCGGACGCCGCCAGCCCAGCACCGCCGCCGCCATGTTCCCGCCGGCGCCCCCGTCACCTTCGCCAGCGCCCCCGCCCACGTCTATAGACGGCAGCGCCCCGCCCACGCCCAGCTCCTATTGGTCCCGAGGCCGGGGGCGGTGCCACACGCTGCCCTACCATTGGCTGGGCGGGAAGGCGGTTGGCGGTGTCGGGGGGCGGGGAGGGGGCGGGGCGAGGGGGTGTGACCGCCCGGGGGTGTGACCGCCCGGGGCTCCCGCAGCCGCGGGGCCTCCGCCCCCTCGGGAGCCCTGTGACTTGGACGTTAGGAGGAATTTCTTCACGGAAAGGGCGATTAGACATTGGAATGAGCTCCCCAAGGAGGTAGTGGAGTCCCCATCCCTTGAGGTGTTTAAGGAAATACTGCACGTGACACTCAGTGGTGTTCTGTCAGAGGTTGGAATCGATGAGGTCTTTTCCAGGCCAACTGACTCCGTGATTCCGTAGCCCCAGGCGCGTTCCCCTCTCCGCCGCTGCTGCCGCTCGGGGACGAGGTAGCACGCAGGAATTGAAACACAGTGTTCCCACTGGATTTACACGGTGGAACTCCATCACTAAAATACATGAGGATGAAATGCAGGCACCAAGCCTACCTAGAGATACTGAAATGTCTAGAGAGAGGATCAAGAACATAAGTCTTACGAGGAGCAGCTGAAGGAACCAGGTTTTTTTTAGCCTGGAGAAAAGAAGGTAACCTTATTTCTCTCTACAGCTACCTGAAAGAGGATATAGCAAAGTGGGGGTCGATCCCTTCACCCAAATAACTAATAAACAGCCTCAAGTTGTGCCAGGGAAGGTTTAGATTGGGTATTAAGAAAAATTTCTTCATGGAAAGGGTTGTCAAGCACTGGAACAGGGTGCCCAGGGAAGTGACTGAGTGACCATGCTTGGACATATTTGAAAGACATGTAGATGTGGCATGCAGGGACACGGTTTAGTGGTGGACTTGGCAGTGCTGCGTTAACGGTTAAAGGTCTTCTCCAGCCTAAACGATTCTATGGTTCTATGGTGACAGGTAAAGCAAAGCAAGAAAAAAAGCCACATTTTAACTCTATCAGACAAATGAACCAGGTTTTAGAGCCCTTTGTATTTAGGTCAGTGATTTTACCTAACCTGTGACCAATTTACAGTACTAGGAATTGATTCAGCTAAGGAACTCCTGTGGTAACTGGCTTCTGGAGAACAACTCCTCCTGAGAAAAGCCTGCACATTGCTCTAACCAAGGGAAAAATATTTGGAAATAATGGCAACCTGCTATCAAAGTTCTGCCTGCAAGAACTGCGAGCTGGCAAACTGCCATGCACAGTACTGAACAGTCACTCAAAAAGAGTTATTTATTCCATAAAAATAGTTCTAACTGTGGCATGTACCAGAAAGCACAAAACACTGATGGTTAGCTGGTGCACTTAAAGAATGGGGTTGAAATGTAAAAAGAGATTCACATTAAAAGACAAGGACAATCACAGAAAAGCCATTACAGTAAAAGCATTCCCTTCAGGCAAGCGACTGTTCCCACAGCACTGTTTACTATAGGATCAGGTACCTGAAGATTCCAACTGTCTGGTGATGACAACACCAGTAATTTTCAGTGACACACAGTGTAAATAATTTCAGAGACAAATCAACCAAAATATTCAGCAATCCAAGTACATCCCAGTAAGTTGCAGAGACATAACCCTTTTTAAAAATGCCATAAACTGAAAGTCAGGCCCCCACAGCCACTTCTGGCATGGCAGGCTTTGATATACTGAAATGGAAAGACTGAGGTTCCCCTTTAATAGAACTTGAAAGACTAAATAGCTCTACATATAACCTTAAATACTTGAAAAATCATAAGAAAATAATTGGAAGTCTTTACCTTCTTTTTTTCCTCTTTTTTAATACTCTGACTGTAACAGACTTTGGGACGTGGAATCAGGCAAATGGCATCTTTCAGGAGCAGCACCTGAATTCAACTTTAAAATTTTGCAGGGTGAGACACCAAAATACCTTGCTAAAGGAGTAGTCTTTTATATTACATTTTTATTTTGCAAGAAAATAAATTATACAACTTAAAAAATAAAATTCAAAAATTAAGCAGTACATCAAAATAGTTCAGCTGGACTGCCATACAGAAACTACCACCATTCAAAATTGTACAGCATTATTATCTTGGTAGTGGCACACATTCAAAATTGTAAATACCATACGTAGATAGTTATTACAACTCAGGAACTCAAGTTTGCTCAACACTCCAGACTACATATAGTGTATATGACAGGAAAGCTTTCATGTATTGTTTATTTCACAAATATGACCTCAAAGAATTACAAAGATAGCATCCCAGTCATTTAGATGAAAATAGAAAACAGTTTGAGTTTAAGATAGCAAATCTTTCTGTAAAACTATCAAATCTTTTTGCCAATTGTATTTTTAAAATTTGCACTTTACAGGACAATGGCATCCCAATGCAAATAAATGCAAGATGTGAACATTCAGAACATTTCTATTAAGTTTAAAAAGGTGAAAATGAGAAAGTCACATTGTCATTTGGAAATGTAATTGCATTACAGTCATAACAAATGAAAGAAATGAGTAAAAATAGAAGCTAGGGACACCAACTGTGGAAAGAGGAAAAATGGAAGACTTCAGAATTGAAACTGAGAATCTCATCAAGTTGTTGGGACAGAGAAAGATTTAACAGTATTTCTTAATCAAACCCATTAAGAGTAATTTTTTCCCTCCCCCCTCTTCTATAACAGATCTCATTCCTTAGCTATTCACCGTGGCAGTGTGTGGCAACGTTTTTCAGATGCAGCACCTCCTTAAGCTAGGTCTTTGGACATATATATTCATAGCTAAAAATTGCAGCCTTAAAAGTGCATTGTTGCCATATTGCAAGTGAAGAATAGTTCTGAATTCTACCCTCCCCAAAAGAACAGTTTACCCCAGGCATCTCCCTGTGCCCCAAGTGATACTAGTTTTAAGTGCAAACTGGTGAAAGTGACCTGATGAAGGACGCTAAACGTGATTCTGCATCTTTAACAGATTTGCTGGTGTGAGTCTCAGATTTAATAAAAAACCCAACATCCATTTCCAGAACATATTTAAAGAAAAATGACCACGTCGTAGGCACATTACCAATTCTATTTCTGCATCCCAGGTTTTGAGAATTATATAGGTAACAGTAAGGTTGTATTGTATATATTAGTTAAGGGAACGTGTAGCTCCTTAGCTTTTAGCCACCTGTTGCTTTCTGCATACACTCCAGCTTCCTAAACAGCTGCACCTGAAATGCAGTCTCAAACTTCTCTCTCAAATCTTAACCGATGGCTTCAAAATCAGCATTATCCCCTTTGCAGCTCTTCCTATGTGACAATTTCACACTTGTTCTTCTCTGGTTAAGGGTGGAAGTTTTTCATGTTGAAGAGTGTGCTCAGACTGCCATGTTTTCCCAAGTAAGCATTTATTACTTTTAAGTTACAAAGACTGAAAGTCTTGCAGCACAAAGTTTTTTATTAGAATTTTGTTTTCTAATGTTCAAATAATTTCATTGGTTAACTACACAGAGCACCACTTGCTTTTGATTCTGAATGCAACACCACAGGGCCAACATGAAAGATGCAATATTTTTAAACAGCATCTACTTTTGAGTATCAGTAAAAGCATGGAACACAAGCTGTGGGATTTCAATCAATTGTAATTGGCCAGGCCTTGATTTCTCTCCGTCTCTTGGTCATGAAACCCTCACTACCAAAAATTTCTTCCTCAAACAGATGTCCAAGTACACACTATTCTCAGTCAGTCACATTGGCATTTACATTAGTAACAGAGCATGTGGCCTGTTTAAAGGTGCAAACAGCCATTCTTGGAGAGTTTGCTTTTAAACCACTCTTACTGCATACTTTACTGCAACCACGTGAAAGCAGAACTCCTCTTACTTACTGGAAGGCTTTCTTTTTTGACTAAAGTTAATTGTATCCTCTTCCCCCTTTCATCAAAGAAGATGAGGCCTTTAGATGTTGTACTTCAATTAACTGGTTAATTAAAAAAAAAAGTTCGCAACATTTGCGATTTATACAAGAAATATTCATCCAGAACTGAGTAAAGCGCAACTTACCTTTTGTCCTATGACAGGCACTCTGCTCCTGTGATTCATGGTATCAGTCCAGTACGTGCTGGGACATTTCAGAATAGCAGAGAGGCAGGCAGTGCCAAATGACTACTTCAGATGATTGAAAATAGAAGAGGTAACATTAAGAAGTTGAAATTCCTGATGTGTATTTGGCACTCTCTCCGCATACACTAAACAAGGTATTTTTCCTTAGCTTTTTACCATTTTCATTAGAATTATATTTCCTACCCTACCAGTTACAAAATAAAAAGCAGCGCATTTTTTTCATATAAAGATGTTGACTAGTCCAATTGGATTAACCTTGCATGTATATAAAAGTTACCACTGAGGAAACAGTACAGGGATCTTCAAGTGTTATTCTCTTCCTGGGGGAGTTGTGCATCAATAACTCTTTAATGCATCCAGATATATGTAGTCATACCTAAATATTTGGAATACAAATATTAAATGTACAAGGAAATACACTTAGTATTTCTGTTCATTATAGCAGACACTCCCATGAAAACTTCTTTTAGAGTGAAGCATCATTCAAGAAACCTTTACCTTCTCAAAAAGGATTGTAGCAGATCATCTGTCCAAATAAGGTAACAAATAACATATATCCACTTGTTTACATGAAACAACTTAAAAACAATGATCTCTTGTTTAGCAAAAAATATCACCCATGACTTGGAATTACTTTTGTGTCACTTAATGTGTCAATTATTAAAATCCAGTTACTAGATTGAAGCACTGCTCTAGTCAACAGGTTTTAACTGTAACAAATACATATCAGTTATGATGTATGTGTTTGTGTCTCTCAAATGTTATTACATAAAAAGGATCAAAGGTGGACAGTACATTACTCTGTTGATCCAAAACACAAAAGTGAAAGTGCTACTTCTAGTCCTAATTGCATTTAAAAAAACCCCAGAAAACCAAAACCAAACAAAACAAAAAAACAACCCCAAAACAAAACTAATAGCAGTTCCTCAGTGCATGAATATTTGAATATTTTTTCCTTGTGCAAGTACTGGTCATCTAAAAACCCAAACCTGTATTCTTCCTGGTGGGTGTGAATCAAATCTACTTTAAAAAGTTCACAATGGGCTCTTCATGAATGCAAATTTCCCACAAAACAGCATGCTGTTAAAACTGTGCAACATGAAGGGAATGCCATCATGCTAGCTGAATGAGATTGGCAAAATACAGTCCTCAGTTAAGGTAAGGCAGGGATTTTAATACGTAACAAAAGTCAAAACAAGTCCTTCTGCAGCACAAACTGTTGCAGCTGTCTGTCCAAGCACCCTTCCATTTATGTTCTCAGCATCCTGCAGAGTCCTCAAATTATGCCATATATATGAAGGTGTTGATATCTGACTCATCTCTTCTGATATATTTGTGCTCTATAAGCCATTCAATTTGCTCTTTTATCATTTTCTTTTGTGGCAAGAACATGTTTTTCAATATTTCTACCAGTTCAGTCTGAAGCTGGGCATGAGTAATTTTCTTCCGCATTTTCATTATTTGGATGATAGCCTCCTGGTGGGGTACAAGAAGGAAAAAAACCAACTTTTAAATGCCTGAGTGAAATGACAAAACAAACACAGCATTAATAGGGGGCTCCTGGTAAGGAAAGACAGCAAGGAAATCTGTATTTCTCCTTAAAAATCAGATAGATGCTACATTTCTTAGCCTAAGTAGATATTGAACTGCTTTTACAAATAAGTTCATAGAGGAAAAGAATGAAGTACTGGCTAGATGCAAGAAATACAAGACAATTCCAGTCAAAATCAGCAGTTAAATCCTATACCTAGAGCGTGAATTTCTCACTAAAACCAAATGTTCATTCATTCTCTGAGAAGTCACCATTTCCTAGGTGATTTGTGATACACCATGTGACCACCTCATGAAGTGCAAGCTGAATGTAAAATTGGAACTCTCAAGGACTTCTTATTTCATTAACACAATCGGGCATTAATCCTTCTGCTTCAAGTGTGGTCACATCATATGTTACGACAGGTGATACAATTCACAATGTGCATGGCCTGGAATCTACTCTGACTGATAGAACAGACCTGAAACTTGAAAGTAAAATGGGATTTTCAAACTCCATTGTAGGTAATGATCTCTGATGCCAAAAAACCCCTCAGGTTTAGAAATGTCAGCTCAAAAGATTTGCTATGAGTAGCTGACTGAAGGACAATCAACCACAAAGCAGGAAGTCTGTACAGCTAAAATGCACTTTTAAACTTTCTCTCTAAGGAGAAGGCCTCTTGAAGAGTCATGCTGCTGTTACTGCAGTGTGATCCTATCTCCAGGATTCTCCTCTTCATACAGACCAAAGAGATCTCAAGATCAACAATACTGTGTTCATGATGGTGGCTACTGTAAGTCAACTTTACCAATCTGCTGCTGTCACCCCCCACAACACTGTTATGCCTTCACCACTTGCTTAATATCTGCTTCGCCCTCTTTAAAGATGATGATGATCTGGTACTTCAGAACAGGAGGCTGATAACTACAAGTGCAAAATCAGGTAGTTACAAAGGATCTAAGTCAAACTGCAGAAGTAATTTCCAATGGAATTCAAAAGCACTCATTTCATGTATCACCATCCAACTGTGGACAGCACGTATTGATAATACAATTACAGTAATGATAATACATCAAAAGAAATAGGGTAATTTTATATTCCTCTGGTGGTTTACTTGCCTGGGTTCGTAATATTCTTAGCTGGACTATTCCTTCATTTTCCTCTTCCCGCATTCTCTCTGTAGTAAGTTGCAATCGACCGATCAAATTTATCTTGCCCCTTTTCTGAACTTTAGCGTTTTTTCTGAAAAAGTTGTATTGCATGAAAGTAAGCAAAAAAACCCAAAACACTTTCAATTACGGAATTCCCGTTAAACTTAAATTACAGCTGCAAGGAATAACATCACATATCAGACATTTATGGGCTATTAGCATTGCAGCAGTGAGACAGCTGGCTGACAAATCAAAACTCAGTGCCAACATCTCCACACAATAAAACCTAAACAGTGCTAGTAAGTATTACAAATAAATCCATCAGTTGAAACTGCTAATGTCCAAAGTTGAAAAGTTACCCGTATCACTTTAAAGAATAAAATTTCAGAGAAGTATATTTCAATTTAATTATATAAAAGGAAGGTTGTTTGGAGGAAGCTTTTACAACAAAATTCAGGAAACTGGACTAGCTAATATTCCATCAAAATTGTCTGTCTAGCAGAAAAGAAGGACAAAACCCAGCTGTTGTAACAAAGAAAGCTGATGGCATTCTTCAGTGATTACCCACAAATTTTCTGTACAGCCTGTCTCTTCTGTCATGTCCTCTCATCATTTCCCAAAGCTCAGAATCCTAAGGATAGGACTAAATATTATGGCCCTGGGCAAGAAACTAAGTCCCGGGGAAGCAGATTTGTCACCTATCTCTTTCTCCACAGATCCAGATGTCCAGTTGCTATTGAGTATGAGGCACAAAATCTGAGGTTACTAGCAAAGAGCCAGTTCAGTCACTGATAAGAGATGCAGGCAGAAACCCAAAACATGCTGAACATAATATATACCATTTAGATATCTTCTCGTAATAATATCTTGCTCTCTGAAGGATTTCAAAGCACCAGAAAAAGAGCACCATGATTCTCACAGAAATAAAGATACTCTGGTGAGAGCCACACCAAAAATCCTAGCTTTTGACACCACACCATGTTATTAAGCAGTTTCACTTCCTTTTTTAACTTATCACTCTGCTTTTGAAATTCTGTGCGTGTGTAATAATCAATACAACACTAGTGCTCTGATTACAGGTTGTCCTTTCATGAAATTTCATGGGCTCATTGGTAACGAACAGGAACATAGCAAAGCCTCCAATTTTGCACCTCATCCCTAAGTGTTTAAGAAATTTAATTTTACAGAAATTACATTTTGTCTGAAGGGGTTGCTGCAGGTCATCTAGTCCAGCCACCTACCTGAAGCATGACTATAGCCAAAACTAAGCAAGGATAGGGCAGCAAAGCACATGTCTAGCTTAAATTTGAAAAATTTCATGAACAAAGGTTAAGTTAAAGTGAATTCCTTTAGTTACAAAATAGTACATTGTTATTTTACTGTTCAAACATCATCTTACATTAAACTGAACTCCTGGTTCACCGAGAAGAGGGTTCCTTCTGTAAAGTCTTTGGGTGAATTGACTTGAGGTTCATATAATAAAACCTGACGTTTCAGCTTTGGAAATGCTACAAGAGACTACAGAGAAAAGGGGAGGGGGGGAAAGAATGAAAATAAAACACCAGACTTTCTAAATGGAAACAATTACTTTCTAAGCACATAATTCACTGCTGTGCAGACTGTAGTGAGGGAACCACATAGCATTGTTTGGAGCTGCTAGAAGGCAACATGAAGATACCAGTAAAACCAGAGAGGGGACACAGTTTACCAAATCTCCTTCTGAAATGTGTTAGCATAAGCAAAATACCACACAAAGTAGTAAAATACACAAACTCACGGCTACAGAAGCGGTGTTAAGTCTGATTTATGTCATTTCTCTCTTTATTTGTGAGCTAAAGTTAGAAATCTGATAAAGCAAACACTGAAGTTATTTTTAAGCAACATGTATTTATCAGGTTCCACTAATTTCCTAGAATTAGACCAGTCCCACTCCACAAACCACAATCATAACTCTGTGCTGTAGGCAGCATATAGTCAAAAAAATCTTGCCGTTCCCAAAAGTTTGTTAGGTAATACTGGGTAGAGAGAACATGTTAATGTAAAGGCTGCGCTCAGCAGCAGTGCAAGGAGCCAATGTTACAACTGATTAATTAGCAAGAAAGGTGTTCATGTTTCAGTTTCAATGTGTTATCTGACAGTGCCTTCAAAATACTAATCCAGTATTTCAGAGTACAAAAATCAAGAAGCAATCTGTTTCAAGAGAAAGGGATATACCCATAAAGTCCTCCTAAGTTCTGCATCAGGGAGTTCAGTTGCCAGTTTCAGATTTTCAAAGCTGATCTTCTCTCTGGGTCTTTGGTTCCATGCAAACAGCACAGCTAGCTGAAATGTTGTTACCTCCAAGTCATACTGGCCAACCTCATTCTTAAATGTTATCTGCGAAGAGGATGAAAATTTCACTCATAAGCTTTTTTGGATCACAAGCTTTGTCTGTCATTGATACACTGAAAACTATACACTTACAATTCCATTGGACATGAGGTGGTGCCAATGGAGTTTTCTACCACTGTGATTCTTTTTATAAAATTCTTCAACTTCTGGGATGAGATCTTCTAATTCCGTGGGCAGTGAAACAAACACTTTTTCAGAACTTCGAGACCAGGCACCAGCATTTAAAATTTTAATATTCACGGAGTCAGCTGTAAGATGATATTGGACTACATCAATCTCCAGGTATGACTGACAGACAAAACAAAATGTTTATTTTTTTTTCTACTCTGTGTACAATTATGGAGGACTGAATTTTCAGAAAGTCACAGGGTATCTACCTACTTAAACATTAAGGTGCTCTATTTATGCACCACTGGCTTTCTGCCAACAATGCCGATTGAAATCTGTTCTTTTTGGCTTGCTTCTGCAGAGCTCCTTAAGCCCTGATGCAGCTTTATAGCTTGTAAGAACTACTCAAAGGTTTTCGGCAGTGGCAGGTCCAATACTGGATGTTCCTTAGCCTCTCTCATCAGTGAAATCTCAGAAATGTGATTTAAGCTCTTCATAGCATGGTCCAGCTCTCCTGCTGGCAGATAAAAGAGCACAGCATGGTGCACTCATGAAGAGTGATGAGGGCATAAAAGAAGAGGGTAGTTCAGGCATTCACCTGGTTGATGCTGATTCAAGCCCCTGCTTACAATTTATCTACAAGAGGAGGGAGTCTGTATCTACAAGATTGCTCACAATGAAACTTGATAACAACTCACAGAATGATACAGCTCCAGCTGTATCAACTGCAAGAGAAAGCAAGGTCTACAGACACTTCCAATCTAGGGGTAACAATGCCATGAAGACTATATTCAATGTGCAATTGATATAATTTTTAACAAGATTTAACATAACTATTCTTTCACTACAGGAAATGAAGAACAGTAAATAATTTGAAAACAATACCTGGTAAAGCAAGTTTATTATTTTTGTGCATTTCTTTGAAGGCCTGGTTCAAGTCTTCAGACACTTTGATATCCTGGAACATTCTGGCCAGCTTGTTCACATAGTCTGCTGGCATTCCCACTTCCTATATAAACAAACAGAACACTAAACAATTACATAGACAACTACGGACAAAAAGCTTTAAGTTTAAAGTAGTAAGCTTGAAAAATTAAGAGCACAGAAGTACACAGGTACCATCACTTTACAGTCAGTAACTGTTAATCTGCAACGCAATAGAAAGTGGTTTTTTGCATGGATAATAAATAGTTACCCCTTAAGGGCACATGATGATTCTTCTAAAGAAATCCAAGTGCTGAAGAACATATGCATGCATTAAGGAATCAATAAATTCTGAGATTTGAAGGAATGTTTAAGGCATGCAAATAATAGTCCAATGTACATAAAATTTCATAATTAGAATGCATCTCAATTATTTACATACCTAAACAAGTACACTGCATTTTGCTCATTTGCATATGGAATCTATGAAGCTTTCAGATAATCATATGTGAAGTATCTTAAAATCTATCACTACCACTATTAGCCCATAGAAAAGAGCTGAACTGTTTTAATTTCACGAAGTTTTGTGATGAAAGAGAAATATAAGATGCCCTCAGTGGCCTGTAATTTAAGATAAACCTCATCTGTGCAAGAAGGATATTTAAGTTCAAGACCGGGAATATTACTTAACCACAAGCATGAGACACAACCAAAAAAAGGTGTCACACTACTTACTCTGAGCCATTCCACCATATTCTCCTCAATTTCACTATCAGCTGATATATCCAATATCAGACGTCTTGTTAAGTGAGCTTTGTGATATCGCATGAAAACATCTTTATTCTGTACATATTTAAGTACCAAAAGCTGTTAAAAATAGAGTTTAATATATTTATTTGCATTGTCAGTCAGACAAGTCTTTGAATGCTGATCTAATGGCACTGTGAAGTAGAAAAAGGCCATGTGACACAGCATTAGCACCGTTACCCTTAAGGCAATCACAGGCATCAGCTATGAATCTTTCATAATATCACACCTCCAGTTTCTTCATTCGAACATCAAGAAATTCTCTTATATCAAAAAATACATCGGCACTGGTATGTAAAAATCTCCTGTATTATTTTCTAGACTAACATTAGTTATTGTAATACATTGCAGTCTCATACATGCATTTAGCATATCAATTCTGTGAACTGCCACAGGAGATATGAGACACTGAACTATTTACAAGATTTAAACGCACATACACACTTACACACATTTTATTAACATAATAAACTCTTTTCCCTACTATTACACCTTGCATAACTGTTTTTGAAGATCAAAGCCTTGACCCACATAAGGAAACTGAACAAATTCATTATTCAGAATAATTGAGAAGTAGAAGGCAAAAACATACCACTTCCTTAAGCTTTGCTTCAATTTCTTCAGAGGTTAGTTTTTTGCTTAGTGGTGTTTTTCTTAGCAACATGTCACAGTAATTAGCAAGAAGCTCAGGGCATTTGGATTCAGGCTGTGTCTTCAATCCAACACTAGATAAAAGAAGAACAACATCTTCAAACCATACAGAATCCTGCTATTCTGGAGAAGTCACACTTAACAAGACAGACCACTCTTTCCTGATCCCCTTGGCAAGGATCCTGGTGGTGAATTCATATCCTCGCTAAACTAACGAAAAATTACTTGATACACCCTTTTCTTCTTGAAAGAATAAATACTACCAAACACTTCAGAGATCTTCTACAGCTTGATCATTTAATTGCTTATAATTTTAGAAGTCTAACAATGAAGGATAAAGTTGAAACTACAGTTTGAAACAAAAAAATACTGCATTGCAAAAAGTATTCCAGTGAAGGATTTAAAAATGCTGCAGTGAAATGTTTCACTCATCTTGTCAGAGTGCTCTAATGTCATTTCAAGAACAGCCTCCTGCACCAAACTTCACAGACTGCAAAACTCAACATATCTATCAGACAGTAACAGGATAAAATTATTTCAAGACAGGTATAAAGGGTGGACTAACAGCTTGGAGATTAAAAGCAGACTAAAGTTAAAACAGAAGCTGCTAGAGTAGACAGACTGTGGTTCTTAAAAATTCATGCAAGCACAAGCATGTATTCTGAACCTGTCTCCAGACTGGTGAGTAAAACCAAGTGCCAAGGACCAATCCCTATTCCTAGAGTCAAATGACACCAACTTGATTGCTACTCTCAAGGGCCCAAAACAAGCTCAGAAATCCAGTGTTCTTGATCATTCTCTCACCCTTTCATCAATTAGTATAGACAGAACTAACACTTTCAGACAACTTGTTCTTTTTTTTTTTTAATCAATGGAGCAGCTTGCAGGTTAGTGTCTTGTCTTCTGCCCTCCTAAAGACCAACTGAAGCACAAGCAGATCACTAGTCTCTTGGTTATTACAAGACAGAACCCTTATTTAATCCACGTGTTCCAAGGCATTTCTGAACAGGAGTCTTCAAGATGCTGACAACAGTGAAAAGTAGTAATTGGAAGGGAAACTGGCATCCCAGCTACCTAAGCTTTGTTTCAACAGTAAATCAGACTACTAACTACATATAAGCAATCCCAACAACCTAATATATACCAAGTCCTACTCAAGTGGCACATCACATGGTAAATGTTAACAATCAATTAACTGACTGCTACCTTCTCTTGGCTGAGTTAGCAGAGCGGCCACTGAAAGCACGGTCCTTCTTCTTGAGTCACGCAGGTCTGCCTAATCTACTGGAAGGTGTTTAAACTAACCTGGTTAATCCTGCACTGAAACAAAAATGTAACAGCCGGACAGGTCACGCTCACAGCTGGCACAAGAGGAGGTGGAAAACAACTTGTGGATGGTTATACCTTAACCAGTCAGTTATTCCCATAAAGATTACTGCCTTATTTTAACTCAGGACCTTTCCTGAAGTTGCAGCAGTCATACAGATTTTCTGAATTAAGAGCCCAGGAAGGTATTATTAACTTCAGCTAAGACTGACTCATTAGTATAAACCAACAGATCCCCAATTATTCCAAACAAATTTGAGCTTAAACAGGCTGGTGCTATTCACTGATCCACTTCCATATGAAGACGGTATTACCAGAGGTCAATTAGCAATCTGAAATTCCATAAGGCAATGAACACAAAGCCCTTTTAACCACAGTGTTACTTTTGGAAGAGATATTTTAAAACCTTGATTCACATAAAGTTTACATGGCTTACCCCTTTTGCTTCAATGGCAATTCAAGTTTAAATATTGTAGCATCATTCACAACTGCTTTGTACGCCTGAAAAATAATTACAGATTATTGGTGCTTCACTCAAGTTCTTTCTGATATGAATTGCAAAGATTTTACCTCTCTTTATACTACTGTGACATGAAATGAATTTGATTTTTTTAATTAGCCCAAAGCTTGCACATTTGATTTTCTATTTGAGAATTCCAATTCTATGACTCAATTTCCCATTAATGGATGTTTTATATTTTCCTCTTTTCCATTAGCATACTACTTTACTTTAAAAAACAACTTTGGAAGGGATTACATGGAGCAGGTTGCATATCTGAAGTCATGAGACAAATATGCAGTAAATTCTAAACACGAATTATTGCTGAATCAGACATTAAGGTTCTCAATGCAAAGATCATCTTCTCATGTACTCTACAACATTACAAACCTGAACACACACCAATTTATGCAGGACTACAACAGAAATTAAAAGCGTATCCAGCTGGTAGAAAGTTTCATCAATGTTTTAGTCTGTATATTTACTAGAGGAAGAGCAGCATCTAGATTTAACAGTGACTGGGTATAAGGATTTTAGAGACATCGTAATATGAATTACAACAATTCTGATACTGAAAACAAAAGGTCAGCAGAAACACATACCTTATCTCTTGCAGTAAGAAATCTTGGATCATCTTGAAAAGCTTCTTTAACCAACTTACTAAACCGATTAAATAGCGTGAGCAATTGCTCTACGTATTTCTCAGAATCCTAAAGAGGCAAAAATCAAACAAAAGACCAAGGCTCCACAGAAATTCAGTGTGAGCTTACATGTAATTCCCTAATCTGTAAAAATGTTGTATCCTCAAAAGCCTGCATACTATGACTGCATTTTATCTTTACCCTCTGTACTGAAGATATCTACAGCATGTAACCCTACACACAGACTTGCAGGATAGTATCTGAAAATTATATATACAAAATATATATAACTTTCAAATACTCTACAATAACTTTTAAAATAAAAAGAAGTTTTCAAGGAGAAATAAAAGACACATCCTAATTGCTGCAGACACTCAGGCCTCCTAGGCCCTGATGATACAAAGCTGAAAAAGAATAGTGGGGAAAGAAAACTTATAATTTCCACACTGAACAACCACTCATAGATTGAAAGCAAATTTCAAATTTCATCAGGAAGTTAGAATTCTGGAAAAATTGTTTAGGCCTTTTTAATTTAGAAGCTAACACAATCCCATCATATAAGCATCCCATGCACTTAATTTATAACCTTTTCTTTATTGCAAATGCAATTCACTTTTTAAAGATACAACTGAAAACATTAAGAATACAAAGGAATCCTGAAGATGTTTAAAACTTTCAGGGGACAAAAATTTGAAGTTTAAAGATAAAATCTTCAAGAACTATTTCCATTCACAAGTTTATCCCACGAATAGAGAGCATTTAAGTTCTGCAAAGCTGGTTTTTCCATGTTATTTTATTAAAAAACAATACACTTACAGTAGTAATAGTTTCAGCAGCTGCTACCATGTCTGCCAGTCCAGCACTAACAATATGTTCTTCCAAATCCTTTAGCATAGGTTCTATGCCATTCGGAACTTTATCCATCAGTGAAAACATTAAATGCAACTCTGAAAGATACGAATACTGATGAAGTTAGCAGTCAAAAACCTGTATAAAATCCAAATATACTGCATTTCTGCTAGGGATATATCAAGTGGAACACTAAATATGTAAAGCACAGATAATCCACTTCACTCCTTAAAAGAAACACATTTTGAGTACTGTTCTAATTCTGGTTCCACAAGGAGATTCTTCTGAAGGCAAAGACAGATATTTATTGCAATGTAATACTTGCTCATGCATATAGTAACACAAGCTTGAATAAAACCCCCTAAAATCAGTGGCAATTTGAATTAAATCCAGGTTCTGCCTGCTTTATAATCCCAGGCAAAAATGGGTCTCTCTCAGCTAGAAGCCTACAGGAGTTTATGCAGGAAATTCTATGGATTCAAGATACTTTTTAATTTTAAATTAAAGTCAGAGTTGCTGTTTGACTGTCGCTGTGTATCTTCCAATACCATCTACAATGTTTTTTCTACAATTTTTTTTTTTAATTAAAAGCATGCAAAATTCTGAAATAAGCAAAACTAAGGCAAACTCCTTTTCCCAAAGAGTTTATTCAGTTTTTCTGAAAGTTACCAGTTCAAAAACTTCAAAAATGATATGCTTTGTCTACGTTTTGTGAAGATATTTCAACACTGCTTAAAAAAAAAAAAAAAGGTACTGAAACATCAATAATCATCTTGACAAAGCTGTCCACAAAGAACACTGGGATTAAGGTCACCAGATTGTTGTAGAGAGACCACAGAAATTTGAACTCCATACAGCAAAGGACTCTGCTTAATGAAGTAGAACAAATCAATCACGGACTCTGACCCTTCTTTCGATAGAAAAAAATTTATAGATTCACTTAGTTTCCCAATGTCGTGTCTACTGTGAAAGGAGAAAAGTCTCCTCAGCAATACTTCTGTCAGGAACAAACATCAAAATCTTGTCACTACTTAGAATGAAAAATGTTACCAACTTCTGTATCTCAACAGCTGCTGCAGGAGCAAAGAGAAAAGCAAGGCACATAGAACGAAAAAAATCCTTTTAGAATGTAACAATGCCAATTAAACAATGGAAACTAAAACCAACTTCCAATAAGAACTTGCAATGGTACTAGAGACAATTCACAATGGACTGAACGACAGGATTTCAGGAACCAGAAAAAAAAAAAATTGAGTCAGAGGCACTTTAAGTGCAATTTAGAGGTACTCTAAGTGATGGCAGCACTGTTTTACATAAAGTCCAAAAAGCTCACTCAACTTTTTCTGGATCTTTTAAGCTGTACTTTTAAAAAGGGTAAGAGGGAGGAAGAGACGGCAGAAAAAAGAGAAAGAAAAATATATATTAAAGGGTTCTACATCTGTTCCTGGAATTTCTCTCAGAATACATTATAACTCTGAACAGTAAAGAAATCCATATTGTAGTTGTTGGGTCACTTAGTCTGTTTTCATTCTTAATTCATAAAAGCCAAGTGTACTTTTTATTTCTGTTGTACTTCAAGAATACAACTTAGGCCTATCCTCCCCACTACTATAAGCAAACAAAAGTACACTAAGTCAATTCTGAAGTCTTTGCAAGCTATGTCATATTTGACAGTTTATAGCTGGGAAACATTACTCCTTCCTTCCTTTGTGCAGCATGTAAATACTAAGTACTTAATATAACAAGAGTGTTTTACAGTAGTGCCCAGCTCATAGCCAAAAAACCCAGCAAAAGAGTCCTCTCTTTGTAGCTGCTGTTTAATAACGAGAACATCACTAAATTCTTTGGGGCACATAGTATCAGAAAGTCACATGCATAAGCAAAGTACAGCAGAGGGCACTATCAGACGTATACATTACTATGTATAGCTCCAGTCTTTAATTACGTTTTAGTCATCTGCACCTGCGTCCTTCATTAAAACATTTCACACAGTTCTTACATACTAAGTGGAAGTACTTTGCAACCAAGCACTATACACAGGGCAGACACAGCCACTGGAGAGGACTGTGTGAATATTTCAACAGGTTTCTTCAGAAAGATGCTTTGGCTGCTACAGATGAGCCCTTCTGAAGCTCTGCACAAGCCTCCTGTATTCTCCCAAAGGCTGTAACATATACTCTTAAGAAGTTTTGTGGCTTTCTACATTTAGCTCTGGACTACTGCCCGAAATCATGCTGCTAGATGAACAGATCAGTACAACATAGTTTTGAGGTCAAATATTTTCTACAATATTCTAAGTCATAAAACAGTTTTTACATTTCCATAGAAATTAAAACTTCATAAGATATTAGTAAATATTCCCTGGCTGCAGGATACCCAGACTTCAAAGAAAAATTAACCTGTGATTTCAGCTTTTTTTTCAATTTCCCTACTTGAATCATGACATTTTAATGACATATCTAGTTTGTTTTATCATACAGGACCAACACAAGACATCTGAATCACACTAGCTTCTCAATTTCTGGCAGCAGAGTTAAAAAAAAAAACTTCTGAAAAATTCAAAAAGGCATGCAGAGCTAACTTTCAATACTCACACTCACACTGGCTATAAAACCACATCAACAGCTTGCAGAGATTTGGTTCATTTGACCTACGGTCCAGCACCAATAATTAGAAGAAAAATTTCTCCCTGCCTTTCAGAAAAAGAGCTTTGTAAAGAGATGCTTCACTTTTTTTCCAGGTGTAAATGGGCAGAGGGGTTGAAATGAAGGGGAAGTGTTTGTATCTGAAATACTCAAATAGAAGGTAAAGACATTCATAGCATTTACCAGACTGGTCGATATGATGAAAGTAAATGTAGGAAAAAATAAAGGGAACACAAAATACTCTTTTTTTTCCAAGTAAGATGAGAGCTATCCGCTCATTCAAAGTAGGTTATTGTACACACAGCGTTTAAAAGTGATAAAATAAAATGTGAATCAATGACGGTAGTTTTTTGGGGGATAAAATTGTTCATGAGCAGTAGTATTCTTCTATGAAAGACTGCCACCATCTATTAAAAACCGCAATTTGATACATCTACACATGAATCTATTTTTATGCAGTTGATGCTGAGTTCATCCTGCACTGTTCTTGACGCTTCACTTACTTTCTGTTTCATTTCGTTTGATCATGCCTTGGCATTCAGCTAAAATAGTCTCTTTAAAAGATGTCACCAGGGCATTGACGCAGCACTCCATTAGCTGAAATACATTAAACACAGAATTAGCTCATGTAGCCATCTGAACACCAAAGTCTGACGTGTCACAAGTTTGCCATGACACAGGATCTAGCCTGTTCTCAACAACTAGCTCTACAAAATAATGATTTCATTCACTGATTCATGAAAAGTATGTGCAGTTTGAATAGAATCTATACAGGAACCACACTTCTTCAAAATGCTCAGGTTCATAGATGTGGTAAAGTCTCCTCCAAACCACTAATAAGCTTAGTATTTCTGTCAACTCTTTCCTCTCAAGGGAGCCACCACTTTTGGAACACTAACTACCCTACTTCATTTCCAAGTATACATCCAAGAGCTAAGAATAGTTCTCATTCCAGCATACCCTATTTGGACCAGGCTGGATGGCTTGAACAAGGCACTAGATCTAGAACAGAAACTGCATGTACATGTCAGGACCATCTCTCTTTTGTCAGCCTCTTTATATGGGTTACAATTTATAGCTGTGCAGAATGAATGATTCATAGCTTAACAAAAGAGGTAAAGCACATTTTGATCCACTGCAAAAAAAAAAAAAAAAATCAGATTTAAAAGGTATTTATTTAAAATAACCTGTTTCCTGAACTAATTTCAACATAGACAATTATGAACTATTCATTGCAGTTAAATCTTCCTCCATAATCTGAACTGTGTAAAATACTGCTCGAGAGGGAAGAAGGGGAAGGAAAAAAATAAAAACACCCTTTATATTAACTGGCCATATTTCAGCCTAAGAGGAAATCTATTACAGTTTTAATTAAATTTCTATAGCTCCGTTTGTTTGCAATGATCAATAGCTCTTTCAGGTATTCTAAATAAGCACTGAGAAACCCTTTGCCAAACAGATCATTTTCAAACATAGGAAAAAAACCCAACCATACCTGACTCAAAACAAAAGAGCAAAAACGAATCTGAATAAAAACCTGCCCTTCAGTTTGAACTTTTGTTCTGCATGTACTATTAAAACACCTGCAGAAATTGTAGATTACCATTGGAAAGTAACACATATTTTTGGAAATTAATTACCATTAAATCCATGCAAATTAAAACCCATAAAACAAACTGTTTCAATTTAGTGCTACCAAATAATACTGTAACAGAACAATAAAAACTGCAATATAATAATACTATATAAATATAAAATATGTAATTTTTCTACACATTATACTCACTGCTTCTACAGAGTTACATTCACGTCTTGTTTCTAAATATCGTAGTGCTCTTTTCTCTTCCTCTTTCAGTTTAGCATCTGCCTGTGCAAAAGTAGAACAGCAATCATTTTAAGCACTAACACTTTCAGAACAAAATTACAACAGAATTTTTACTTACATATTTCATATAATTCTGTACACCATTTTGTTGTAAATAAGAAGGAGCCTGTGTTCTATAAAATCTCTCTGTTGAATCCAAATATGCCTTTTCAAAGTTATCCCGATATATCTGAAGTTTATCTTCAGGATTAGAACAAAGATTAACTGCAAAGAGAAAGTCCAAACTTACTCTCAAGTCTTGGAAACTTATGTGGCTAATAATAAGCAAATCTCAAAGTGAGAGTGAGTCTTGTATCAAAAGGTTGCATTGAACAATTTGAAATATCTGATAAACGTACTACAATCATAGAAGGTCACCAAATTTGTCCAGTCTTTGCTCCAAAAAACAACCAGATTAACTACAGACAACTAGAAAAAACTGCATGCTTAGCTCCAGCACTTCGGACATTCAAACATGGTAATCACAAATACACATACAAATGGAAAATTGTAAGGAAGAAGAAAAAAAAAGCTCAGCATAATGTCTAATAAAGTGAAAAGTTCTCCACCTGACTGAACAAAAAGCTTCTGTTAGACTCTGTTATTAGAATAACACTGTCTTCATTTTATTTTTTTCCTGTTTTACAAGAATGGAGACAGCTTACTGGAGTGCTTTGCACTACTTGGAAATGAATAGTCATTAAATAGGATATGCTTTAAAAAAAGTTTAGGATTGGACACCTACAAAGCCATCCAAGAGAAGCCAAAAGTTTCATTCAACAGGCTGCAAAGCAGCAGACAGTGGTGAAATGTCACAGAGATTTCAGATATACAGATCTGTTCTGCAACAAAGAAAGTGACTAAAAGTCTTAAACACAGCTTGTTTAGCATTTCTTCTTCAAACTGTCTGAAGAATCAGAAACAGCACATAAAGGAGTACAGAAGAAGTTATATCTGCAACCCTAAAAGATTAAAAAGTTTTCTCTTCATAAACATGGATTTGCAGTAACTGATACACTTAGAAGTTAAAGATTATATGCAGAATTTAATTGGTATCATGTATCAGCAAGAACAACAAAAAAATCAATACCAAATGCTGAGATAACAATTTCAGCCCTACCACAACTGCCAACTTTGTATGAAGAAAACTAATTTACTAAAATGAGGAGGCAACAGATCAGCCTGTGCAAGACATACCATATGATTCTCGAACTCCAATAACGAGCTGAGAGTCGAAAGCTTCTCCTAGTCTTTCCGCATGAACTAGCTTCATTGCACTGTCCTGAAGTCTATTTTTTATATTGGAAAATATGGATTCATTCCACGTATCTAGCATGAGCTGTGTATCAGGAAGAAAAAAAAAAAACAAACTGTCAGAAAGGTACATGCAGACCTAAGTTTGTGCAAAAGACATGCAAGAGATCAGAAACTGAAATCAAGCAATTTATAATGTCATTTCCAGGTCATACAGCAGTTCAGCTACATTGGAATTTCATCTTTCTCTGAACTTGTTATAGAAGTAATATTCACCTTACCTTCTAAGCTTACTTTATGTAACTGGACAACTAGCAGAAATCAGTCTTTAATGCATATATTAATTCTATCATTCTGTATTATTTCTACAGTTCATGGCAATTAGTCAGGTAACTTTTCCAGCAATGCAATGTGTCAGAGTTGCAGTATCAGGGGGTACTTCTGAGTCAAACATCCAAATATAGTTCACTATTTGGCAGGCTTTTTCTTAATTCTCTTATGTAAAGAAAAAAACTGATGGTTTTAGATTGCATTTATCTAACAAGAAAGTTCAGTATGCAAGTAACGCATATGTAATTTATACAAAACTCCAAATCTCATTTAAACAGTGCAAAGTTTTAAAATTAGTTATGCAGGCTCCTATCAAAATCCTCATCACTCAATGGGTCCCTTTTTATTCCACTGTGTGATTTATTAATTTTAGGTGATTGCTACTGATGCTGCTGCAAACGCAATGCATTACACTTGACCACTATACTTGTGCCCATCTAAGCCCTATTCGCTGTTCAGTAGTAAATACTTGAAGCATGCTACGTGTTTGCTAAAAATCTTAATTTGCTTTGAACTTCAAGTCACTGGGGTTAATTTTTTCCCCTCAGACACTGGATCTGGTTCTATCTATATGCCACTGAATACCTAATGAAATTATGCCAAAGCTTTAAAGTTATTTTTTCTATCCAACTCAGGCCATTTAATTGCTTTAGAAAAAAGCTCAAACTTACACTATCTACAAACCTGACAGTAACTGCTAATAATGGAATTTAAGCACGATAATATTCAGTCTACACTGGTAGTGGAAAGCAGGTCGGAATCATAAAATGCACGAATTTCAAACTTTACCTCATGACTGTGAATAAGCTTGCTAAAACAAACCTATGATGACTTAACACCATTGTATGGTGAAGTTAATCGTAAAGATTAGATGATCTTATTCCATTCTTGCTTTGTAAATCTTACATTTTAACACAGCAAGCACCTAATAAAAGTTGGATATCCTTTCGAGAGAGTTAAGTTTACCATGCTTTATTCTTACCTTCTCCATAACTGTCTCTCAATTTCCACTAAATTTCCATTTCTGACACTAAAGTCATTCATGTTGGAAGAGAATGTTTAAAACATTGCAACATTCTTAGAAGTAAAGCTTTATTTAATTACGATTCCTCCATGACCTTTCTCATTACTTGAACTTTATTGATATAAACATTATGTTGCACTGTGCAACTAGGAAACTAGTTTACAAGAGCTGAAGTGAGTAAAAAATGGAGAAGAAAACAGTGAGATGAACTCAAGCAACCGTGCAGGCACATTAACGACTTTGTCATGGTCAAACTGCTTCTAGACACGGATAGGGAAGTTTTATACAGATATTTGAAGGAAAACACGTGTCATTTTGGATGACTATATGAAGAACTTCTCAAGCATGGGAAAAGTTTCCACAAAGCACTTTTTAGAAAACTACAGAGAATGATGCCAGAAACACCAAGTGACCTTTAGCAGTGAGTATGAAATAATGAGACAGGTTGGAGACTCTGGGCTTTAATGTCCCAATGATGAGCTGATCCTCACTGGACTGTATATGAGAGACAAGACAACTCCTTCAGCTTCAGTCTTCACCAAAATCTGAACTGCTAGAAACCAATTCTTTCTCCCAGATTCTCCTTACTACTTTGTCCACTTGATGCTGTTTTTAATTTGAATTTCTTAGTTCTCCTGCCTTCTGCATAAAGCAGAGTTAAGAGTTCAAGTTTTCCAGATCTTGGTGAGCCTAATAAGATCACATGCCTTCTCCAGCAAACAATGAAAACTAAAAAGGTAACATGAGATAGTGATTCCTTTCTTTGCTGCTGTTCTCTCTTCCTTTTCTTCAAGAGGTAAAGGGGACAAGATGTCAAAACAGAAGGGCAGAGAAAAAACCTTGCCCAAAGTAAGGCATTCAAACTATTTTGCTCTTCCCATCCTGGAAGTTAAAATGACCTTCAATACCAAATTAAAGACTGCTAAAGAAACTTCATTTCCCTACAGATACTTTCTGCAATGAAAAGGAATAATGAAAGATGTTAAACTAAAGTACTTAACATTTTACAACTGATATGTTTCATTTTCCTTATAATAAAAGACTAAAGTAATTTCCAGGACCACTATTCATGGGGCTCAGAACACTGAGCACTCCATACTCAAAGCCCTAGACTTTCTTTAAATGTTTAATATGAAACAGTAAAAAGATCATATCCACAAGATTCCACATGTCCAATCTTTTCATTGATATAACAGACAACTTGGAGAAAAAAGGGGAAATTGAGATATCAATAGCCATATTTAACTTAAGATGACAGAATTTAATTGGTCATTTAAAAAATGCAGAGATATGTCCCAGTTAAGATTTTGGCCTAGGGATATAAATCAGGAGCAGAAAAACCACTCACTTATATATACAGATACACTTGCTACTCACAAATATACAAAAAGTACGTGTATTTACATCTACTTGCCATTCCAGGATTCAACTCATAATTAAAAAAAAAAACCAAAAAAACAACCAACCACCCCCCGAAAAAAACAACAACAACAAAACCAACCAACCAAACAAACAAAAAAAAACAACAAAAAACCCCCACCAAAATCCAGATAAACCCAAAACCCAAAAGAAGAACTGCTTTAATCACATGAACAAAACTGTTAATAGTCAAGGCTAAACTGGAGAAACAAAGTGAAACTATCGTGGAGAGCTAAAAAAGAAGTTACAGGGTTGTTCTTTCTCTCACACCAAAGCAAAGTGATACATCATGTTACATGAGTGGAGCGGTTTCATTTTCAGCTACAGAGTCCCTTCAACTGTTACTGTAAGCAAACAGTGCAGCACAGCTTTTAATACCAATCACTCACCTTTCGGACAATACTGTCTTCTACATTAGACTTCTTGTTGCTGCCCTGTTTGCCCATTAAAGTAATCTCTAATTGACAAAATGGCTTGGGCAAAATATCACACTGTGTGAAGAACTTGCGCCACTCCACTATATATGCCTTCAGTAAAGCTGTATCATCTTGATGACTCAGCACTCTCTGGAGGGATGGGGGAGAAGAGGAGGTAATTTATAAACAAATTTATGCACAAAATATGGGCTGACTTTGCTTATACTGAAAATAGCTCCCCATATAAAATTCAAATGTACAGATATATCAGGAAAGTCTGCATATTTAAGTGCCATTTATCTTATGGAAGTAATTATCAACCCATGGCATATGGGTCATTTCTAAAGGGTAAAGTAAGATAGCAGCAAACAGGTAGTCAGCAAGTTTAAATTTTCCAAATTAACCTCTTCTTTTTTTTCTCCTTCTAAGCCATCTGCAAGTTAAAAATATTAAAACCTTTGGCATGTACTGGCACAGCCATATATAAAGAACTTAACATAAACCTATAAGGACTATGTTATTATTCTGTGCAGTGAAAAGTTTTGATTCAATGGCACCTACTAGCCTTTCATTAGACCCAGACAGTTGGTTAACATGTATATTTTAATAAACCCTGGAAACTACAGCTACATTGTACAATGGCTATCAAAATGCCTAAAACCCTGCCTCTCAAATAACAGCCAACACAGACCATATCAAAAGCCTCAGTTCAGCATACAGCATTTATGCATGCTGTAAGCATGTAAGCTGTGGAACTTAGAAAGTCAACAATTATATGCCAGGTTACACAAATGCCTCTATAAGAAACTATTTTCCTTTAAGCAAAGCCTTGGTGGTATAAATCATTTCACTAAAGAAAGATTTTACAGACTTTCATTTTTTCCTTTACAAACATTTGTCATGATTTTTTAAATATTTTTTTAAAATATCACAACAACCCCCTCTTTTAAATCCTGTATTACAGGCAACATCTTTTGCTACATGTTTTACAAACACAAGAATTTCCTTTGAATCTATTAACAAATTCAGGTTTTTTGAGGGAAGCCTATAAAACCGGACAGCTAAGCTTGCTGAGTCAATAGCACAGATATTTGTGGTAGGCCGTGCACATGGCTTATTTTAAAGCCATCCATGAACATGTCAGCATAGCACTGAAACTACATAAGCAATTTTTTTTTTTCCTCAGGCATTTCTTATGGAAAATTTTGCCTTAAGAAGTTTTCAAGTGGAAGAAGATTCCGTAAGTACTGTTATAAACAAAGATAAAGCTGCGTTCTGAGTTTTTTTAATATAACACAAAAATCACTGCCCGCCCCAGAATTCAAGCACTGTGAGAAAACAATGAACCAAGGCAAATGCTCAAGGCTAAGTCTTCTTTTTGTCAATAGAAGTTAGCAGGGTAATTGTGATCTCCAGAAAAATCACAAAATTTCAAACAAAAAAAGCAATGCATTTACATCCAATGAAAGTCAGAACTATATGGTTATTTTTCTAACAATATGAATAGAAGTTATGGAACTAAGAACTTACGGCTTGTGCCTGTTTAATAAAATCAAGGATGTCTTCCTTCAGAGCCTGATGGATTTTTGCTGGACCTTTATCATCCCACAAGCAAACTGCATGTACATCTCTAGAAAACAATTTATCCACCTTTTAGTAACAGCTACTCAAATTTTAATGTTGTAATGTATGCGGCTTAAATAGTCATAATTTCAGTATGTCTAAAAAAGATTAATTAATACACTTTCTATCTATCATTGTCAAACAACACACAGTTAGATCCCAGTGACACATGCAAGAAAACATCTTTGGGGAAGAGACAGGCTTTTAAGAAAAGTCTTGGAAGCAAGTAACTGCAACCTATTCAGAGGAGAAAGGCTGTGGTTAAGAAGGAGATACACAGAAGACTATTCTGTTTTCAGTACCTATTCAATAATCCTTACTGAATTAAGGACAATTTTTAAACCTTTTCTTTGACAAAGATAGAAATCACTTGCCAGTAGCAGCATTACTACTCAACCCATGCTATTCTAAAATACTCTAATTAACATGCAGCCTTCACTGACAGTTTCACAATCCAAACACTAAAACATCCTTGTGCTACAAAGGAAACAGATCTTCTTCACGACAAACTTGAACTCTGAGAGATCAGGTAATTTAAAAGATGATTTAACTAGTTTAATAAGATCACTTAAACATTTCATAGCAGTGGTAGCATTTTAAAGTGGAGCCTTACTGCAGAAAAGCTACCAAACAGCATTGCAAAGCAAAATTCTATTACTGAGTTCTAATCAACATTCAAGTACCATTTTTCCTACCTGACAGCCCAGCAAGTGGAACTTAATTCCTGCTCTTTTTATAATGAAGACTAAATAAAGCAAGTTACACTCCTACCCATACATCATATACAACATGGCCTAGGAAGCCTTTTTTTAATTCATTACTGTCCTCTGGTTCTTCCACCTTTCATTAATAAGGCCACATCTTTTGCAGAAAAGCAACCATACAATCTAAACTTATTACTTTGTTCCTATTAAATGAATACACTTATTTCAACACAAAAGCAGCTTTTTTAGATTAACTGAAAAGACAAAACTTGCCAGGTAAAAAGCTCCTTTGACACACATCAAAGGTGCAGGCCCAGGATTTACAGAGCTCTACTTAACTGGTGAGACTTCCACAACGTTCACATGCAGAAAAGGTGTTACTGCATTTAGAATGCCATTGTTTCCTGAGAGCAGTGAAAAGAAGCAATACTGGATAATTATACTCAAAGGGCCAAGTGGAAGACACCTACAGATTTTGAATTTTTATTAAGAAGCCTAACAAAGCACTGTCCAAAAATATGAACCTAGGGGAGTGGGTTCCTTTCCCTCAACAGCCTTATTTTAGCCACAAAGGTAATAAAATTCTATTCAATAATTCAGCTGCAAGAAAAATAATAAACAGAAAGTTTCAATCCAAATGCGGAATTATTGAACTAGTTATTAATAATTAAAGCAATGACTCAGAACTGAATTTTTACCTTACCTATACCATGTTTCTGGCAACTACTACAGCAGACATATCGTAAGATACTACCAACCATTACATGATAAATTACTGTTCCTTTTGGTTGGCAGAAAAGTGTGAAGGGTGCGGTAAGATGGGTGCAAAAAGAGCCACTACACCATCCTCACCAAAAAGAGCAATAAAGACACAGACTGCAACAAGACTGCATTTAAATAAAAACTACTTTTATGAAAATTTTAAAAAGCAGGAGAGTCTGCAGGTTTAAACTACAACTGTAATTGAGGGAAAATAACTCAATTGAGACAAAGATTATTTTAGATATACTTCCGATGTATCTTTTGTAAATCATTTCCATATAATGTTGGCAAAAATCAAATGATAAATTTTACAAAAAAAAAAAAAAATCATCACTTAATAGGAAGCCACTTCTGGCTTTTTGAAAGGAAGAAAATGGCAGGGTTTTCAGAAAGTACATTAATGCAAACATTGTCTGAAAAGTATTATTATATCACTCTTAGGGTACAAAACTATTCAAATTACACCAGTTAAGCTGCACCACCCAGCTACTTCAGTAGCATTCTTCAGTTATTTTAGAAGAAAGCCATTCAAATCAGAATAATGCAATGTTCAGCAAACTGCCTTTAATGAACTTACTGACAAAGCAGTAAACATTTTCTCTCTAATTCTAAGTTAGTGGGCAGGTACAAAACTTATTTACTATGGTCAGCTGAAGTCAAAAAGCTCTGCTGTTCTTTCACCATCGTATTTGCAAAGACCTGAATCTCAGCAAAACTCTACTTTTGCACATTTACAGTGATGTAGGCACACTTACGACTTAATAAAACTCGAATAGTACTTTTGTTCTGTTTTTCCACATAGACTATGTCGTATGTGACTTTTGTATCAGGAGTAGTACATTTATTCCCATTATGTAGAAGGACGTAAGATACCAAAGAAATTACTTACGAAAACAGATCAAACCATTGCTGTTTTGTGACAGACTCCTGACGAAGAAGTTTCAGAACGATAGGGCGCATGAAATCCCATTTGTCTTCAAACTGAAGTGAACCTTTATTCTAAAAGGAACAAAAATAAATACTGTTAATAAACCAGCTTCTTATTTAAAGTTATCTTTAAGGATTGCAGTTTCTACAGTTAACAAAAAATATTTTCTTCTCAGAGGTGTCCCTCATAAGCTAGAGTTTGCGCTACAACACCACAGCTGAACAACACTTTTTACAGTATTATTTTAAAAAGTGAGAGCTATTATTTGTTTCAAAGAGAAACAGACTGCCAACTTCATTTATTCACTGCATTAGCTACAAGAAACAAGTTCTAGCAAGTGTTCCTCAGATGTAATTGGAGTTATACACAGACAACGTGAATGATACTTGGGTCAGCTTCTCTGTTGTAGCAGATAGATGCAACAAAAGTCACAAGGCAGAGTTGCAAACCCATCTTGAACAAGTTACCCTGATCAAACTGGCAGCCAGGAATCAGGAATTGTACCTATTGATGCTGCCATGTACCCCTTTTCTCTCACCGTGCATTTGGCATCAGCAGTAAAGAGGGAGGAAGGAAACAGAGTAACATAGGAGCTACTGTACAACAGACTCCCTTCCTGTGGGTTAACTGGCCATAGGCATTCTGAGGGCCAATACTAAAGTTGGTGCAGATAAAAATTATTTACACCATGCTAAAAAGTCTAATCCAAGGTGGATTTTTCAAACTCACAAAAAAACTTAAGAGGCAAGCTAAAGAAATGAAGTGCTTCCATATAATTCTGGTTATTCTGAAAAATCTCACCATAGCATACAGACTAATTTCTATTATTAAAGAAAAAAAAAAAAACACACCAAACCACAACAACTTCGCAAGGAAAAAAGCAGTTCTACTGCATATGTTGTTATCCTATTTGTTTACAGCTCCATATGTTAAAAAGAAAAACCTGCAATTAAAAAGCTATGTTGATGGGGAGTTCTGTGGCAGAAAGACTACTGGTTATCTGCAGTGTCATGTTCCAATGCACTGTTTATTTTTGAACAGATCATTGCCTTGGTCAGAGATACTACACTTGACACGATTCACTTCAAATACAGCAAATGATACAGTCTAACTACTTGAAATTCTGACAAGTGCACTGTTCTGTCACTAACATCTCTTCAGATAAACAAGCACAAGCAGCACACCACGTTCCCTCAACCATCTCCTTTTGATTAATTTCTACATGGAAATTTACAATTAAAACTGTTATTTAGTATTCAGAATAAGCACAGTTTGGCAACTGTATCCCCTGGTGCTCTTAAGTGCAAAGATACATCTTCAACATATAAAGATGCAACAGGCACCACAGTAACTATTTTTATAGTATCAGCACCTGGAGGGCTCACGGCATTATCAAGCCATTGTGGTAGGTACTGAATATGGCTTTCATGGAAGCAGCCCCTGTTGATAAAGTCTATAGTAACCTTTCAACATAAAAAATAGAAAAATAAACTGTTTTCAAATTCAGAGAGACAGTTTTGCCTATTCTTTCCCACTACAAGAAAAAAAGGTCATTTGAATACACCATCTTTGAAAATCATCAACTACATACTACCCCCACACAGAGCTAGCTTCACAATTATTCCCTAAACTTTGATGTGTTGCTCTCATCTTTCCCAGTCCTGTGAAAATTATTAGTTTTTACTTGCAGATACTTCTGTTCCAAGTCCCTCTTTGCAGGATAATGAACTTGAAAGACCAGCTACTGAACAGTTAGAAGTTACAGAAAGGGCATTATAAAGTAAGTAAAACCAACTTCCTTTTAAGTTTTCTTTTGGAGTAAAACTTCAGAGTAGATCCAAGAAGAGGTAAAAAAAAAAAATCTGTTCCGCAATTTTTGAGAAGTGTAATTCAGCCCTTCACTGGAAACAGCTGAAGATAAAACCTGAATGCTCTATTTTTGTGAATAAGGTTAATTTCACTGTAAAAAAAAGGTGTGGGGGGAAGATTGAAAACACAACTGTTTATATGATTTAAACTGTGAATACCTACCTCATTCTAAGAAACAAACATAAAACTCAACATCAGTTGTAAAAACTGTGTGTCCACTTGAAATAAACATCTGCTTACTTAAAAGGAATTCCTCAAACAAAGCTTGTCCTGAAATATCAGAGAAGTTTAGAACTTTGTTTTCTATATATAGGAGTACATTTTTTCCACATTTCCTTTATTCCTTATTAAACAGAAGAGGAAATAAAATCAATGGATGAAAAATCCCAACTAAACTACTCTTAATAAACAATTTAATAAACAATTCAACATCATCTAGGTAGACTCATGCTTCCATGACCTTACACTTTAGTACTGAAATTACAAGAAGGGTGCATTAAATACCACCTACAGTGTGTCATTCACATTAATTAATTCTACCCTTACAAGAAAACAAATTTTACAGTAGAAGAGGAGGTCAAACAGTGGTAATTCTTAGTTGATACCAAAGTCACACATGCAATTTCTGAGCAGTATTTTCTGGGCAGTTTTTCCTTCCTAGCTTGCTTCAAACCACAGTTCCCAAGGAAAGGTAAGCAGGACGGCAAGGCATACCCTGGATGAGAAAATTACTCCAGTTATCAAATCTTCTCTGAAAACATGGGCTACAGCTGAGAGCCATATCCTGGCTAAGTAGCCATTCTAGAGTTTAAAATCTAAAGTTTTGAAAAATAATTCCACTTATGAAATAATTTGTTTCAAAAGTCACTTCAATGAATTTGTTCATAGAGATTTAAAGTTCCATTTTAACACTAAATTTTACTTGAAGTACATACTACTTTACACTCTATATTGAAATATGTCCTCCAACTTTATTCTTCAAACATACTTTTCCCTGTTCTTTATTTTTATGGATAAGCACTTAGACATAATAGACATAACAAGGCAAAGCAATACCCCAAGACCTCCATGTTACTGTCCCTCTTACCCTCCAAATGTCTATTTGGATGTTCAGCTCTCTTTGCTGTGTACTCTATATTTCAGGCCACATAGAAATTCAGCCCTCACTCTGCCAGATGCTCTGGATAGTACTGTAAAAAAAGCAACACCCTCTAGATCTTACTGTACATCTTTACCTATACGAGTAACATCTTTGCCTTTACTACTTCATTGTATTCAGACAGCAGGTATTTTAAAGGTAGTTCACAGAGGGATGAAGTAGGAAATATGACATCATAGACTGGAATAAACACTGTCTGATTAATCTCTGCTACCAACAGTTCTAAAAATCAGTGTAATGATTGTAACAAGTTCCTATTCAAAGCAGGAAAGTAGCCACAGGGAAAGCTTTTCTACGTAGCGTGCAATACTCCCTAGCTTCTTAAGGATATCCTAAATGGAAATAGCCAGGAAGAAAGAGAAAAACTTAAAATACAGAACTGGAAATATGTACTTCAAGTTGAAGAATTCAAAAATGTCAGATGTTTCTAGTTGTCAGCGATAGCTGAAACTGATGCAAAGGTAAATAAATTTCATTTAAGTCCATGGAAAATTTGTTGCTTCCTTTGCTGCTTTTCTAACATCAGGCTCATGAGGCAGTTCATCTTGCAAGGACAGGCTCCTGCATTTGCTAGCAGATCTGTCAGCATGGATACAGCTACAGGTTTTCTTTACGCTGTAATAAGTGGAGATACTTTCTGTTCCAGAAACTGCAGAAAAACTCAAGTGTCTTCACGTCACATGGGTGAATTAGTTTAGACTTTGTCACTGCAAAGGGAACAAATTACAAGCCCAGCACACCCCCTGAAATCAAGTATCCCACTTTGAAAGTGTCACAGTCACATGTATGTTGAGACAAAAAACTCTAGGGGACTCTCCTAGAAATAGCTCAGCCATCTACTGAAAGCAAGCCATCACTTCAGTGAGGGAGAGCAGCTTTGCTACAGGTAGGGCAGGCATCCCTGACCATGTAATGGTCCCTACACTTCAATATTTCCAGGATTCAGCATATGATTGGTCATTCTAATTTTGCATTTAAAGAAGGCTCTCCAAGAATATGCTTCTCACAAAAGAATTTACAGTTAGGAAAATTATGCACTAGTGGAGTTAAATTATGCCCTTTAAAATTATGACAGCCAGTCAGATTTGGATTCAGCTAGTATTTATTACTAGAATAAGAAAAGAATATTTCACTTCATTTTCTCAACTATGCAGAAAGCTGAATGAGGATGGGGGAAAAGAAGAGAAAATGCCTAGTTTCTGTTCATGCTGGCAAAACCAAGACCTGTCTATACCCAATTTATGCAGGCTTATTTGGAAAAGATACTGAAAAACCTCACAGATTTTAACACCTTTCTTACCTGGGATTTACTGTGCCCAGATATCCCTTTTTTCCATTAAACATGAAAGCAGACGTACAATGCGCAGCTTCAGATGGCATGAAGCACTGCCAATCAACATCAACCTGGAATCAACAGTTTGCTTCTCAGAGAGCACTCTCCTGAATGGGATTCAGATTACCTAGTTCCAGTTCTTGCACTGGTTTATTTTGCCATGATAAACAAAGCCAAATCACCACAGAATTTTTCCTTCTGTAATGCAGGAATCATACTTAATACTGTCATTAGAAAACTCACTAATTAGTAAGTTACTGCGCTTAGTAACACTTCGAGTGACAAGAAAGGCCTGTTTTAGAATAGGTATCTCTGCAGCATTTTTCCTAAAACACAGTGTGCATATATATCTTGTCAATATAAAATATTGGTGATGCAAAGGCCACTTGCAAAAACATGACTAGTCAACACAAAATTTCATTTTGGCAAGAGCCATCTTGCAGAACCAAGGCCTTTGACTTTATTTTCACTTACTGTAAACTTATTATTCTTTCAAAATATCTGAAGTGGAATGCTGACAGAACTCACAGGCCTATGCTGCTTCTCTCTACTATGGACTATGCGACCACATCTCATCAAAGCACACATCAGTCTTTCCAGAAATCCTAGATGTACAGCAAGGAGATGGTCTAAAACATTAACAAGTAGATAAAACTGCCTGAGGCCTGCTTTAAACACTTGCTTTTTCAAAAAAAGGGCACTTCTTTTAATGGGACATTATTTTCTTCATCCCTGTTCTTGGATTCCTCAATTTTAGATTTTAAAGTATTTTTAAGTATTATCTGCTTAGATATCTATCTAACCCCTTTTAGGCATAAAAATATAAAGAAATTAATCAAAAGTAATTTCAATTACATTTCAATTTCAAGGAAGATTTTTAAAAAATATATCTTTTTAATACTGAAACTTTTTTTTGGATACCAGGAAGAAAAAAGGTGATCAATTATTTCTCATTTCTTCACACTCAATGTCTCAGAATAATAAATACGAGCAGATTCAGGCCGAATCTAAACATCCAAACTAGGTCAGATTGCTAAAATGCAAGCAGCACTTCTTCAGGACCACCTTTAAAAATAATACATAGTGGTGAACACATGATTATACCTATATTTATTTGTGTTTTCAATCGCTAACTGCTCGAGTTAAGGAGACAGCCTTTCGAAGGCCTTTCACACCAGTGGAGTTAACTGGTGCTATAGAAACACTGGAGGCACTAGTAATAGTTGTTTCAAGTAGGCCTGTCTTCCCTGCGCTGGCATGGCCTCAAAGGCCATGCAGTCTTGTCTTCATACCTACCGCAAATACCAGGACAGGCAGTCCTGAGCTCAAACACTCGACTGTCCTACCTAAATCTTCCGTTCCAACCTGCAGCAACTTGGGGTGACAGACATCTGCCATCAAACGCCGGGAAAGTGCCTGAAAACATCTGACTACAAAAGCAAAGCTACTTAACGTATGCGAAGGGCCTCCGAGAGTTTCCTTCGCAGGAAAACTGCTGTTAACAAAAAAGCTGAACACGGTGGCCACCCCAATAACGACACCTGCCCATAGCCAAGGCATTTTCCAACTCTTTTGTTTAACTTAAAGATTTTCCATACACCCGGGTCTTCTTAAATAAACAAAGGGAAGACACCGTGCCCTGTCTTACTGCACGACGCAACGCAGTTTCCCAACGAGGCGTGTTTGGGAAGGGAGAGCCGGGGGGAGGGAGCAGGGTGCTGGCAGCAGCCGCAGCCGCCGGCGGGGCCAGGCCGGGCCGAGGCCGGCGGCCCCAAGGCCGCTCACCTGCGGTAGGGCCCCGTCAGCGGCAACTCCGGGCAGCGGCACCGCGACCCGA
>VXAY01005118.1:1590624-1601076 GCA_013399855.1 Oxyruncus cristatus
TTTTTTTTTAATTTGGGTATGTCAGAAGAAACCAGCATTCATATCCCATGAAGCTAAACACTCCACAACAGGTAGCACAGAGAGGATAGAGCCCAGACTGAAGATCATACAGTCTGATCAGGTCTCAGCAGTCTCTGTGAATTTGAGGAAGAACAATCATCTCTATATTTAAGATACAGAAGGTGAGGCACAGAAAATGTAAATGCCTGAAAGACACACAATGAAGCAGTGGTAGACTTTGGGTCTGTTGACTCCCCAGCCACTGATTTATATCTTGGCCCATTCTGTCCTTTTAAACAATGTAGAGAAGATCTGAGATACACAACATGGACCTAGTATCATAAGGGAATCAGTGTCAAATGCACACAGCCTGATTCTGCACTACTTTTGGCATCTGTAGTCATGTTTACCTTGTAAAGAGGGTCTAAAATGCCCTCAAATCAAAGTTGATTTGGTGTCAATTACTAATACATGCACTTTAATGGAGAATCAGGCTCACAGCACTCTGTGGCACGTTGAGACTAGAATTAACTAACTGATTTAATTGCTCATGAATTAAGGCTGATTCCTTATATTAAGGCCTCTGTATCCTTCTATAATAGCATAACTGTCCCTCAGTACAAGTAAGACTCAGGCTATAGGAAAACTTTCAGTTGTCTTCAAAGTCAATAATTTTAGTGGTCCCAAATGTATAAAGTAACTGGAACCAAACAACCTGTCTCTATCCTATAGAACATTAAAAAAATTATTGTAAATGAACCTAAAAGTAACTCGAGGGAAAACCAATAATATGTTTGTTGAAAACAAAAATTAGACTAGATAGACTTGTTCCCTGGACTTGAAAATGGAGAATTGTACATGATAACACACTTTTATATAAAGAAAACTGTCTTGATATTCAGTGGTTATGAGTATGCCCAGATAAACTGTAGATGCTTATCAACCCTGAAGATCAAGTTATCTTTTATAGAACTACAATAAAATAGAAATAGATTTATTTGGTATTTAAGTGCTAGACCTAGTTTGCATAAAGCTAGAGTGTGTTATATTCAGAGGAGTAGGAAGATGACCTCAAGCTCAGTAAAATGCTACATGTTCACAGATTTCTCCTATTATCATTGTTATTAAAAGCTATTATGGGTTACTTTCTTAGAATAGAGGTTCTCTAACTTTGCTCTCTGTAGCCAAACATTATTTTAGAAATTCTTTCCTCTCCAAACCCTCTATTCACAATAGTTTTAGTTTAAAACCTTCCTATTTTAGACAACAGTTTAACATTTGCTGGCTAAGAATAAAACAGTCCTTGTTCTATTCAAATTTAAGGCCTGGGTTCCCATGGGTTGCAGCACTTTTTAAATTATTTTTACTTCTAGTTAGAAGTAAATTTATTTTTTAAAGCTAATATGGAATTTTTTTGTGTAAATTAACATAATTCCTTAGGCATCAGTGTGACTATGATAATTACCCAGCTGAGAATCTGGTCACCGAAATGTAACTCCAGTGGTTGGGAACTCTGTTTTGTATACAAGCCAAATAACAGCTGGATCATATGTGATGTTATGTTTAGTTTCATTGGCAATTCAGAAAATATTTAATAATAAATTCAATTGTTTCTATTCCCCATTTTTGTACACAAATAAATAATCTTTTCTAAAACATTCTTTTTCTTTAGTAAGGCTTGTATTCATAGTCATATCAAAAGTGTTTGCTATTGGAGCAATCTTTCAGTTTGTTTTCTTTAGAGTTATCTCTATTATCAAATTCTACAGCATTCTAAACTTTAATAGTTATTAGCAACCCTGCACTTGAGTAAATAATCACATTAAAAAAGTGTAAGGTATAATATTTTCTTGTCCAAAGCTAAGGCAGGATGAACAAAAGTAATGAGGTCATCTGATCCTCACCTATCAAGCCTTGAATTTTAAACAGTATTCGAAATACAAAGCCCAAGCAAGGATGTTGTCACGACAATTATTGCACTTTCTCAGTGGCTTGCCACAGCATTAGTTTTCCCTTTAGCAATATATAATTTCTTTTCCTGAAGACCACATGAAGTTATCGTACTCTGTAAAGAAAAAAAAGCACTTAAACTTTTATGAATTATGACCTAGACAGAAGGATACAAAACCAAATTACTGTTCTATGATTCAGCTATGTCATGATCTAATACTGTTTCAAAACCATTATTCTGTTATTTAGGTTGGCATCATCTTCTGAACACCCCATGGGCTCTTTGGCATGCTACAAACTCAGCAGGTGCACTGTCTTCTGGGCTTTACAGCTTCTTCTGATGAATGTACAACATTTGGAACAAAGCCACTCTTGACACCTTCCCATCCATCTTGTATTGAGATTTCTCCATTTTTTACAAGTTCATAGATGTCTCGTGTAAGAATTGTAAAGGACTCTTCAACATTTGTGGCATCTTTTGCTGAAGTTTCTATATATTTCATACCACAGTCAGATGACAGCTTTTCAGCTTCTTCTCTTGTAACCTCACGCTGTGACACTAAGTCACATTTGTGCCCTACTAATAGGAACACAATCTGAAAGGGCTGCACGTGCATTCTTGCTTCTTCTAGCCAATCTTTCACATGTTCAAAAGATCGTCGATTTGTGAGGTCGAACACTAGTAAGCCACCCACAGAATTGCGATAATAAGAGCGTGTTATTGATCTATGAAGGGGAAAAAAAAAGAAAAAGGAAAATTAAAATGCATTTTCGTTTCATTCATAAATAGATTACTTTTCCATATGGCAATGTGTTTTCATCTTTTATATGTTTTATTAAATAACTTTGTTTTTTTAAAGCTAATTGGAATTTATTAATTTATCTATTAGACACAGAAATACTGTGTTTTTTCTTACATTCAAAAGTCACTTTCTAAACATTTGTGAACCCAATACCTCTAGGGCAAATTCTGAATGCCAAATTATTTTGCAAAGTGCTTTTTATTAGCAAACATGTTCCATGGTTATAAAAGATATAATAAAAGATACATACTTTTGGTGTTACAGTGTGAGTCCTTCAGTTTCATACAAACATGCACTTTGCTTTGCTCTAATCAATTATTTCAAACTGAAATATGTCAAGAAATCTGGAACCCAAACTTGCCAATGTAGAGGTATATACTTTTGTATTCCTTCCAGAACCATTCTTTAAAAGAAGGTTTGTATAGATAAGCATAGCTCTTTGTGCTTGAAGAAGTCAACAGGTAGAAAAGGGAAACTCCCTGAACAAAACTGTCCAAAAGTAACTGATCTGGACAAACGCACACTTATTCCAGCATTGGCGAGGGACGTGTCCGTCTCCAGCGTCTCTGTCACACAGAGGCTCATAATTCATAAATTCATCATTTTTTAGCATGAGGACTGGCAGCAGATATTTACTACTTTTGAGCCCTCTAAGTCCCAGAATATTCACTGGAAGAAGTTTTGGAAGTAGGAAACACCTCCTCTGGTTCAAAATATTTTTAATGTGCTCTAGAATAAGAAAAAATGTTAGAATGTAGAGAGAGTGAGAAAGATAAAAGAACTAATTATTGTAAGTCTCTAATCATGAGCAATAGGGGAGCATGGAGAAGGTGAAAAGAGACATTTTAAAAGTGACAGCCTACTAAGGAGTGGATGTGAGAACCTGTTACCAACATAAATGTACTGCTAGTGTATATATAAGTATTCTCCAACTGAAATGAGATGCACGATATCTATTAAGAGTCATTATTTGAAATCATAACTTATCCAAGAATTAATTCCCTTTTATCTCATTATTATGAAGAGGATGCAGCCTCAAAACTTCTGGAAGAAGGATGAACTGTACACAGAAACATATCTTTCCATAACACTAGCTCCCTCCAACTTTCAGTTCATTTAATTTCATGGTTTTTTATAACAGTTTGAACATGGAGGTATAATTAGCAGCAGTAGTCATATTACAGATAGGTAAGTGCACAACTAGATAAGACTTAGGTTTCTCGGCATATAAATTCATTTAGCCACAGCAAACAGTGTTTGAAATGGTTTTATTTAGATAACAGGGAGGGACTGTTTGCCCTAATGTTTAGAAAGATCTTTTCTACCTTCTCTGCAAGAGAGTCCATACAATGTCTCTCTGAATATGAAGACAGTGGGATCTTACCCTCAGATTATTTCAAATAGCCTGGATATGAAGAATGATACACAGTTTTGCAAAACTGTTTAAGACCATAAATGAGGGGTATCACATTTTGCGAAGTATTAAAGGAAGTTGCCATAAGGATTTGTTTCTGCTTTTCTTAACCATTTTTTTTAACCTGTACAGGATCTGCAAACACAAATTGCATTAAAATAATTCAGACAGTTCTAGAAAAAACAATGCTTTCCATGAAGAAGTTTTTCTTAAAATCCAATCTAAACCTCCCTTGGCATAAGGGTATTTCCCCTCATCCTATCACTTATTACCTGGGAGAAGAGACCAAACCCCACCTTACTACAATTTCCTTTCAGGTAGTTGCAGAGAGCGACAAGGTGCCCTCTGAGCCTGCTTTTGTCCAGGATAAACACCCACAGCTGCCCCAGCTGCTCCTCATAGGACTTGTGTTCCAGACCCTTCCCCATCTCCATTGCCTTTCTCTGGACGCACTCCAGCACCTCAAAGTCTTCCTCGTAGTGAGGGGCCCAAAACTGAACACAGGATTTGAGATGTAGCCTCACCAGTGATGAGTACAGGGGGACAATCGTGGCCCTGATTCTGCTGGCCACACTATTGCTGATACAGGCCAGGATGCCACTGGCGTTCCTGGCCACCTGGGCATGCTGCTGGCTCATGTTCAGACATGATTGACCAGCACCTCCAGATCCTTTTCTGCTGAGTCAACTTCCAGCCTCTCTTCCCCCAACCTGTTGCACTGCATGGGGTTGTTGTGACCCAAGAGCAGGACTTGGCAGTTGGCCTTACTGAACCTCATACAGTTGGACTCGGCCCATTGATCCAGCCTGTCCAGCTCCCTCTGGACGGTGTTTGTTAAAAATATGGTCTACAAATATTTGAACAGTTTTACTATTAAGGTGATTTATCACTTGCAGTTATATTTTAAAAGTATTCCTGACAAATAAGACAAAATTTTGAAGCAGAAAGTTTAGGCCATCCACTGGGAAAAACATCTGGGCACGTGAATGTGGTAGGTTGCTCAACAGCATCTGAAACATCTTAAAGACGCAAAATGTTTGACCTAAATATGACAATCAGAGTAGATAAAGTATTAGTATCATTTTTAGTAGACAGCTTACGGTTATTTGGAAAATGAACTGTGTGAAGTGGATGTACTCACTTATGCTCTGTACCACACTCAGAAAGAATGAAAGAGTACTGACCGATAGTTTGGCAGGTCTCTCTGCTTTTATTGTTGGTTTTTGTTTGTTTGTTTTGTGGTTGTTGTTTTTTCTCTTTAAAACCAATTGCAAGGGCAATTTTTGCCTCCTATTGATATTAGCAATAAGTACATTAGGACTATTAAGTGCCTTCAACAAGTCTTAGTCAAAACTCTAGCACCAACATCTAATCTGAGCTACACTCATGGTGCCTTAACCATGGTGCCTTAACAAGTTCCCTGGGGACCTGAGTGCTCTGCCTCTGCACAGGTTGTGAGCCATGCAGTGGGGACAACACCGCTTTCCCTCTTAGCTCAGATCTTAGATGAAAACAAACTGTTACTCCAGGCTAGTGCCCAGAAGGGTTTTGCTTGGGAGGGCTTCCGAAAAGCATGCAGGCACCCTCAGATGGGTTCAAGCTCCTCACAAAATGCAGATGAAGTTTCTTTTAGCACAGTGGAGGAACCTATCTTTCACACAGATGCCTCATGTGCTACTTCACAAGACACAGGTCAGTGTTCACAGAGCCCACAGTACAGAGGCTCAGAAGACATACAGCTTTACAGATTTTACAGGCCTATGTCTTCAGTGATGAGAGTATATGAGGGCCAATGAAAGATAAAAAGGGTTGACAGTAAAAGGCTCTTCATGCAACTTGTAGGTCTCCTTGGGAAAGACGTTATGAATGCAGAGTTTATCTATAATCCATGGAAGACTGAACAAGTCCTGAGCAAGAGACTGAGTGAGCGTTAGTAAACAAAGAGCATTAACCTTTGGAAATCCCTCAAGTTGAAAGTAGAGGATAGCAGAGTACTCAGGAGAGTTCAAAGACTCTCTCAGAGATAAGATATCCGAGTATGGACCATAGACAAAATCAGATGGGCCTTTCTTATGTTCTTTCATGAGCAGGGAATCTACTTAGGTGATTATACATACTTTGGAAGTATTGCAAGATCAGACTCTAAAAGCAAAATAAAGTTTTTAACTCCCTTATTTTTGTCACTTTTTGAACAGAAAGAAAAAAAACCCCTGGGGTGACATGTCAGGTTTGCTATAGTCTCACTTATTCATAAGGGATGTTTAAATTTCCATTTCTCAAATTATCCCTATGCAGATCTTAAATTCTTGTTGAAATTATGGCTTCTTGTGTAAACTTTGGTTCAGCTCATTAATGTCATTGAACATGAATGATTCTATGCTGGCAAACGCTGGAATTTTCAAGAAGGAAAAAAAGGATGACCCTGGAAATTACAGGATTGTCAGTCTCAATTAGTGCCTGGTAAAATAATGGAGAAGATTATTCTGTGAGTTACTGAAAAGCACCTGAAGGACAATGTAGCCATCAGGAAAGTCCTGCTTGTCAAACCCCAATTTACTTTTACAACAAGGTAACCCACCCATTTGATCAAGGGAAGCCAACTTGATATAATCTTTTCGGATTTCGGTAAAGCTTTCTGTACTGTCTCTCCCAGGATCCTTCTGGACAAAATGTCCAGCACACAGCTGGGTAAACATGTCAAGCATCGCCAGCCAGTCGACGGAGGGGACTGTCCTGCTCTGCTCTGCACTGGGGCGGCCTCACCTTGAATATTGTGTGCGGTTTTGGGCACTGTAACACAAGAGGATATAAAACAATTAGAGGAGGGCTACGAAGATGCTGAAGGACCTTGAGGGGAAGCCATACAAGGAGTGGCTGAGGTCACTTGGCTTGTTCATCCTGGAGAAGAGGAGACTAAGGGTAGACCTCATCTACAACTTCCTCATGAGGAGAATTGAAGGGGCAGGTGCTGATCTCTTCACTCCGGTGATCAGTGACAGGACCTGAGGGAATGGCATGAGGCTGAGTCAGGGAAGGTTTAGGTTAGATATCAGGGAAAGACTCTTCAGCCAAAGAGTGGTTGGGCATTGGAACAGGTTCCCCAGGGAAGTGGTCATGGCACCAAGACTGACAGAGTTCAAGAAGAATTTGGACAATGCTCACATGGCGTGATTCTTAGAGATGTCCTCTGCAGGGCCAGATGTTGGACTCAGCGATCCTTGTGGGTCCCTTCCAGCTCAGGATATTCTATGATTGTTTGTATTAATTACATCAGACTCTGGCTTTAGGAAAACTTAAAATTGGTCACAGTGTTTCTTTTTCATTATGATCTTACTGATCTTTACCAGATGAACCAAACTTTCACTGAAGTCTTTATCTAATTTTGAAGTTATTTTTATACTATGACTAAAGACTACATTGTAATGACATTAATTTTGAAAATACATATTGGTTACTGAAAAAGAATAAGGATACTGTTTTATTTTCAAGCCATGTATTAGAAGCAGAATGTATCTAATATCATGGTCTACTAAAAAGTGGGTTAATATAATGGAACCATCTCCACAATATGTTGCCCCTACTGAAATGAACTCTCAGTTTTAGCACCACTACCAAGCACTTTATAGCACTGGATGCTTCATCTTTTAAATGTATTGTTGGATTTAAATATGGGAAAAGTAAACAAACAAACAATATAAAAATCATAGCAAAGTAGATGATCTAAAACACAGCCAAACCGACATATTGCTCTAAATGACTAACCTGAAGACAGAAAGAAATTGAGGGTGTACCCCTCATTTATGTTAGTCTGCATTACAGACCAGAGCTTATACTTGTTCTAGTAAGGTGTTCAAGTTACTGATTATGTTGTTGTCTGCGTGGCACCTCACGCAATGAGAGATTCTGCTTAGATGGCTTACTGATGTCAAAGTAAGTATAGTCAGTAACTGCCCTGTCTGAGCTCCAAATAAGTGAATTGTCTACCACCACTGTTTGCAGTGGAAGTGGTGAGAATTGCTTTATTTGAGAAGCAATGCAAACACTGCATACTAAAGATGATTTCTAAAACAATGCATGAAATCCAGCTCAAATACAGAAGCATCAATGACCTAGAGACATGTAAGAATTTTTCTCAAACAATTCCTCCATGAAAGTACATGACCTCTTTCAGGAGAGTGTGACAGCAGATGTGTCACGTCTTACTTTTCACCCTGGGAATGTCCCTAATGCCTGGGACCAAAATTAGGGGGTTATTATGCAGCCAGTAGTTTTCTGTACACATGCACAGAAACCTGGGAGCTTTAAAGACAGGTTTTACCTCTTCTAAAGCTGCAGTGCAAGTGAGCCAGAGCAGAATTGGGAATCAGAACTGCAAACTGCTTGGTGTTCCACAGAATTAGATAACTTCTTGGAATAATTAGTTTTTCCCCAAGACAATCTTTGCTTGTGATCTGTAGTGTTCTCCATTAGCACAGAACAGAATGTGCAACATTTTAACCTGTGGTGTATAACTTAGTAAAATATTTAGAATTTATGTGAGTAAAGGTAAAACAGACTACACAATAAATGCTGTCATATTTGGTACACCAACTGACAAGGAACTCCTAGCACAAAAACAAGCACAAATATTTACAACTACTAAGGTCAGTTTGTATTTATAGGTATTAGAAAAAAACAGAGGTATACTAATGGTCAATTTAAAAGCAACTGACTGCATGACTCATCAGTGTACATTCCCTGAGCATTCCAGGGTTAAAGGATGGCCATCATTTGCTCTTAAATGTATGCAAAATTCTCTGCATTTGCATTTCTATCAGTGAAGTGACTTGTCATTGTCCATCTTGGCTATTTGTCAGAAAATTCAAAATAAGAGACTGTATGTCCTTTGTCACTTATTTACAATCTGTCTGGAAAGCACAAGGAGAGTGAAAAATGCTAAGAGCTTGCTATTATCACTGCTAATTTCTTTGCTAACCCTTCAGGAGCCTGCGGGCAAGAATATATATGAAGTTCTGAATCATATAAGCCCAGGAAAGTTGCTTGTTGTTTCATTGTAATGTCTGCTATGAAAAAAAAAAGAAGTTGGTGTCCCCCGGTAAGACAGTGCAATCCCACCTCTTCAGCTGGGTGTGGGAATCTGCACAACTGTTGCGACGGAAGACGGGGAACAGAAGAATTGATTCTGGCCAGCAAAGAGGCCCATTTCAACCCTCCTGCTAGCATCCTAGTAACAACAAGTGTGAGGGTCAGGTACACGTAGATGGGCTATGCATTTGCCCCCCACGCAAGTTCGTATCTGTTGAACCCAAGTCCAAACTAAAATCCATACAAAACTTGCCTGAAGCTGCAAGCACTACAGATACAACAAGGCACAAGAGTGAGTGAGTGACAGTATCAGTTTATAAACTGGGGAATGACTGTGACTCTTTTTGGGGTAGGAAAAGAGGGTAGTTTTGCTACCTGTTTGTGACAGAGGGGAAAGAGAATTTAATACTCAGTGCAGCATTTGAGCTACTTTAGCTACAGCATAAATGGTAGAGGTATTAGTGAAGGCTCTTGGCAACCATCAGTGCAGAGCAGATGCAGAAGGCAGATAAAACACTACTAATGGACTGTAGCTGGATGCCCCATAGCTTCCACACTGCCATGGCTGCACTGGTGCTCAGGGTGTTGCTGCACTGGAAGGAGGAAGAGCTGGGAGGTGGCCTGGTCTCTCCAGATTGCGTGTAAGGGAGAGTTAATGGCAGAGAGAAATACTGCAGGGGAGGATGAGTTCGGAGGTGACGACAAAGTATGAAATGCGGAGTTAAGCAGGGGCCTCTTGCTGCAAAGAAGGAAAAATCCTGGAGGAGGGATTGCTACATTAGGTCCAGGACTTCAGGTGAAAGATAAGTAAAGGGAAGAAGGAACAGGAGGAGGCCACTTGTTACGCACTAGTGTGAGCTGGGAGGGGAAGGGCAGCTGTTCCCTGATGTGTGTGATGGGAAAGGGTAGGGAAAGCAGAAGCACCTGGGAAGGTACTGGTGGGCAGGAGGGCAAGTGGGATGGTGGGTCACGTGGCTGGGACCACTGGCAGGGGTGGAGGACTGTTTGGAGCACAGCATCCAGAGCGGTGAGGGGAGATGTGCTGGGGGGCAAGGCAAAGTCCTTAGGGCCGGAGATATGTCGGAGGACGAGGGAGGGAATCAGGGTGTGCTCGGGAGCCGGCAGGTTTGGGGAGTAGGTGGGAGGGGGCCGGGTCCTGTACCTGAAACGCTCCTGCCCCGCCGTGTCCCAGAGCTGCAG
>VXAY01005118.1:1601621-1620063 GCA_013399855.1 Oxyruncus cristatus
CGCCTCTGCCGCCGCCTCTGCCGCCCGCTGGGCGGTGGCGCGGCCGAGCCGCCCGCCGGGGCCGCCCTCCCACCGCGCCGTCATGTGCGCGGAGAGACGGGTCCTCCTCCGCCGCACGGAGGGCAGGGAGGGCGGGGAGGGCAGCTCTCCGCTGCCCTGGGGCTCCAGCCCGCGCCCAGGGGCCAGCTCCCCCCGCGGTGCAGGGGTGGGCCGGGAGAAGGGGGATGCTGGGGCGGGGAACCCAGGCCGGCATGGAAAATCGTTGAGGGGGGGGACTGTTAAAGAGTGACTTTTGCAAAGAAAAGTGGGAGCAGAAAGGAAACACCGAGGGGAGGTGTGGAGCAACCAGATCGGCAGGTGAGAAAGGGGCAGGGAGCTGAAAGGAAGCTGTCCCGTGCGATGGGAGCTGGGCAGGCCGACCCGCAGAGGAACAAGCGCCGGGTGGTAATGATGGGCTGGGCAAGTGGCAAAACGGAAAAGGAGGATTAGCAATCCAGGTATCCCCAGAGAACACCATGCAAACTGCCAGGAGAAAAGGCATAATACTGGAAATGACAGGGACATACACTCCTCATTTCCCAGTGGAACAAACTGCATGTATTGGGCCTTGATGAAAGTGCCTTTACCCACAGTAATAGAGCAATTCTGCCAGCAGAGATGCCCGTGTCAGAGAAATCTCTTTGCCCCCCTGGGATCTTCAGCCGAGTATCATGTTATGATAAACCTGCTGAGCAATAGATTCCTCAGATTTCTTTTAGAGTCTCAGAACCACATGGGATAACAAACATTAACAGTCCTCAGATGGCTGGTAAGGACAATGGAGTAAAATAAGAGGAAATCTTTGGACTTCTGGTAAACAGAATTGCAGCATCTTCTTCTTTAGATTGGGCTGCGGTGAGGCAACCATGGGTGGAGAGCCTGAGAACCCAGCCTGGGAGAGTTGGGAAGTAGGTTGTTGCTGGCAGAAGGTCAACAGCAAGTGGATACTGATATGAATGAGCACTTTGATACTGAAAAGGACAGGCATAGATGGGTGACATTTTTTTTTTTTTCACGCAGCCTGTTTTCCTCTGTTAGTGTCAGGGACAAATGCAGGTAAAACCCTAACTGCCATGGATGGTTAGGGGCATACCTGAAACCATATTTTTTTTGTAACTCTGTGGGGCAACTTGTTGTGAGCGTTCTCATTGTGTGAGTCTGGTTTTGTTATTGCAATTCGTTACTTGGTCACCAGTGTGAGACAGTATATTTCCCTAGGAGACTTGGGTACACCTTGCAGCTCCATAATGTGGATGAGTGAGACCAAGGGCACCTTGGCCCCTCACCTGACCAAGAGCAGGGTAAAGTCAAAAGAAGGGTTGCATGCAGCGCTCAGGAACTCATGTCTCCCAGCCCCAAAATGAGTTTGTCTGGGATATGCATGGGTGGCTGGCCCTGGGGAACAGTTCCAGATGACACAGAACCTTCCAGCAGAGACTTGGCCTGGCAGTCCAGAAGCTGTAAAAGGCACAGCCAGAAGCTGCCACAGGAATTTATCCTGCTATGCATGCTGAGCTGAAGCTCCAAGATGCCACCTGCTCCAAGAATCCAGACTCTCCAGGGACCTTTTGGGCTGGCCAGTCAGACCCCAGGACTTCTGTGTCTGCATGTGTCTCCAAGTGTGTTCCCTCCTGAGTCCTGCACATTTCTCCATTGTACTTTCACCAGCTCTTTGCCTTAAAATAAATTGAGCGTAGTTTGTACTTGACAAGTTGCTCCTTTGAGAAACAATTAAAACAATGTTAACTCAGATAAATGAACCTTCACAAGGCTAAAATCAGTCAATTTCTTGCAGTTCTGCCTGGGACATGATTACAGGTGATACCTGGGGATCTAAGTGTTCTGAAAAAAGTGGCACTTAGATACAAGAAGTATTTATGAGTGAAACAGAGGTTTGAGGTATGTGATATCAGTAGCTCTGATGCTTGCTGAGTGTAAATAGGGCAAAATTTTAAGTGGACTTTGATCAGTATATAATACCTAGATCCTCCATGGATCACCACCCTGGCTAACACCCACATGTCTTCAAAGCCTCCAGTATGTGCTGTCTAGCTTAGATATACAGCAGATTGCTGTCCTTTGCGCATCTGGGCTGGAAGAATCTCACTCTAATGAGTTACACAGCTCATTTCATTCCTAACAGGTGAGCAAAGTCAATTTGCCTTTGGCATTTACAGTTGAACTAAATACGTTTGCATATGTTTTCAGACTTCCACAGTCTGGTCTGTCTACCTAAGCTTGTCATTGTTGAAAGGCAGTGGTATATAAATTCACATAAGCACAACCTTATACCTTCACTTGTGATCTTTTGCATGTCATATGTTAAATGCTACCTAGGGAGCCTGCATTTGTGTTGTCTGTTGTGAACAAGGTGGGTGAATTTTATGTCCAAGTCATTCAGTTTTTGTTAATTTACCAGTGAGTACAGAGGCTGTGACATCACAAAGTTATCAGACCAGCAGTCAGAAAAAGCTATCAAAAATGGGTATGTTTTGAGGAGCTTTGATGGTTAGAGCAGAGTGATTAAAGCAGCAACATGGACCTTACTTTCCTTCAGAGAATTTCTACCACTTGTGCATTGGCAGCTTCAATCTGCTCTTCCCAGACAGGGTGAAGCAAACCTAAATTCTTGGAAATAATAAAAGAGCCAAACAACCCCAAACTTCCAAATCTACTCCAGTCCTAGCTAGATAACTGCACTAAGCTGTAAATCCAAGATGTTTAAATCTAAGAATTCTTCATTTCTTGTGGCATTTTTGACCTGCATGGATTTTTGCCAACTGCTGGTAAGTGGGTAGGTTACTAGTGACTACACAGATCACTCCTGAACAATGTGCACACATGCTAACATAGAAATTTAGAGAAGCACAGATGAAAGTAATTAATTATCAACTGCAGACAGCCTGGGACTGAGAAACTGTGCTTTCTGCTGCTACCCAAGAACCTAAGAGAACTGAGGGACCAGTCTGGAAGCAAGATGCCATCCATTCCTGTTTTAATTACCTAGGCTATTAATCTGGAGGCTGATACAGCTACTCATTTTATCACAGGGTGAGTTTCAATAGAGGCAAAGTACTGATTTGTTTTTTTGCTGCTAACTATCTTATTTTTGATAGAGTAGTACTGAAGGTGGAACACTCCCTACTAATGAGCAATGACTCTTCTTCCTCTAAGATGTCATTAAGCCAGGGAGATTTCATATGATGGTGAGAAGGACATTTCTTAAATGACAACCTCCTAGAAGATGTCCTTGTTTGATAAGGGTGTTGTTGGGATAAATATGTGCATGAAAAAACATCTGTATAAACATTGGGAAAAAAACAACTTGCACAGCTGAGTCGTCAGAATCTGTGAATGGATTTATATATAAAGATATAAATATATAAATGAATAAATATCTATGTACCAAACCACTTTTTTTGTGAGGCATTAAAATGGCTCTGTGGAGGTGATGCAAGGGAAATTACATCACAGCAGAATGAACTCAGAGATGCAGTTAGTGAAGAAAAGAAACACACAGCTGGGACAAGAAAAAATTCTCCTGACTCCTCAGACCTGATCTTCCAGAAATACCTAAAGCACAATTTCAAAAACAAGCCTGGGAAATAAAAGTCCTAACTTTTCAGAGTACTGAAAATCAAGGACTGAGTATTTAATCAATAAATGTTTTATAACCATTAAATATTTTTATACTTTTCCTCTCATCAGCTCTTAAGCCATCCCTGTTCTACATCAGTAAACAACATCTGCCTGGTCTGTAGGCCCATCATTGTCTCACCCCTGTTTGCCAACTATCTCCTCCCTCAAAATGTTAGTATTATTTTGTTATATTGTACTAGAGCAATGACTCCCACCTTGATCTTTGCTGTGCCTAGATCAGACATACTACAAGAAAAAATGTATTTACCTCCCAAACACGTGTGTTTTCCAGGGGCAATGGATAGTATCTAGCTCTGCAAAATCTTGCCATCTGAGACATCTTAGATGACATCTTAGACAATCACAGTTACAAAAGCACATCTGACTCAGTAAAGTGTCAGGAAAATACAGGAACATGCAACCTGCTCCACTAAAATACTGAACTGAATTGGTGCACATTTACATTTCAGGGATAATACCTAAACTGCACAAGAATCTGTCTTTAGGCAGGATTAGATTGCCTTTACATGAGATTAAGAACCGAACTCAAAATAGCAATTTATTCTATTATCTAAAACAAATGAAATATTCGTTCTCATGCCTTCTTTTTTGCATTTTTCAGTCTTACACCTCACTTTTCCATTTGTCACTTGAACGATTCCTTCTAGGATTCTCTGCCTTCTTTGCTCTGATGAAGTCCATCTCCAATATCTCTTTTCTGTTTGGGAAATGCTGGTGTGTGAAATGATACAGATTTCCGCTAAGGATATCTTTGAGCTTAGTGCCACGGACCCTTTGGGTATGTTGATCAGAGAGATGCTTTTTTCTGCAAGCATTTCATCATCTCTGAAGGAACCCAATCCTACAATTAATTTCCCACTATTATTGTCATGTTTTTCACAGATTCCCACTTTTGCCAAGACTCAATCTCTGATAATTTCTTAAGAGGTGTATTACTTTTAATTGCCATCATAAATGTAGTTGCTGAGGTAATTCAGGACAGGCAGACTAATCTACCTGCACTATTTGCAAACATTAAACAAAGAAGTTCCCTGTATGGTAAGTTCCACTTAGTTTAATCTATCTGGAAGAATTGCCCAGACAAATGAGCTGTGATAACTTCTGCCAAGTTTGAACAGTCTAGATTAGTCCACTAGGAGCTGGTAGCACAGGTAATGTTTCTTTCTTGTACATTACTTGGATGGGGGGCTGGAGGAATATGGAAACTGTGGTGGGAACTCTTAATTGGCCTCAGGGATAGGGGATGTCAAAGATGTTTGGCCTTGGGCTATGTGATTAGAAGAGCCATTGCCAGTTTATGCCAGTGATTGAATCTGAAAGGTATTAAATTGTTAAGGCAATAGTCCTTTTGGAGTGCCCACCATACATTGTCATCCCATACCATGCAGAAGCTGAAGCCCAAGAACTGCAATGCACAGAAGCTAAACTGTCATCCACAGACCCAGCGTGTCAACCAGTCAGAATGAATGACCTGTTCCTCTGGGATTACTGGTCTAGGACTTGTCTAAACTAGACTGGTGGAGCTGAAGCTCTGGTCTGTGTGTGATGTGTTTGCAAAACAGGAATCATTATCTACTTACCCATCCTCTCAGGCAAACTGTGTATCACTGAGTAAATTATCACACCACCCTATCTCCTCGTGACCATGGGATGCATGGTGTAGATCAGAGACAACTTTCATTCAGCTGCCCTGCACCCCTACCTCTGGTGCAAAGGCTGGTCTTAGGCTTTACAACTGGAAGTAGGTCCCATGGTCTTTCTCCCAGAATGCCATTCCCTACACTTCCAGTTGAAGCCCCACCTTGTTTACAGTTGAGGTAGACTGAGGGCCATTAGGACAGGAATTCTTCCCTCTGTCCATGGAAATTTAGAACCATTTAATATTGAATACAATTTCTTATAAATTTAAGAGACTATGCCTCTGCTCAAAAAGCATGCATCACGTGAGGATGTTCAGAACAAAGAAGACGTTTGTAGAAGGGAATTAGCAGACATTAATGGATGAAATTTTCACAGTAAATTAAATCATCAGAAGAGGTTAGATACTTAAAAGACTGTTGTCACAGAGCTATTCAGGGACCTTTTACCCGAAAGAACTTCAAGAAGTGAACCTAAATGAGAACAAAGTTTACAGACTTTTAGGTTATGTGACTGAAGGCTCATTTCCATGAACACAAAGGAGCAGAGACAAAATGGAAGGCAGGAAAACCCCAGTAACTGCACCCAGTGCTGGCTGAGCCCCTGGCAGGGTTGTTTCAAGGGCTGGAACAGGGAACTCACCAGTCCCATGGGTTAGGAGGATACCCCCAGCCAAGTCAATGGAAGACACTTCCCATCAATCCCATTACAGAATAAGAGAGAATTACCACGTACAGGAGCATGGGACTCATCATGGGAAGTTGGAGAGAAGATCGGGGTTGTACAAGACTTAATATTTAGAGGAAGGATCAAAGTCAGGGGGAGGGAAAGATCAAATTGGACTGCGGAGGAACAAGTGTGAAAAATACAGGAGAGAAGAGATAAAAGGAACTGGACATACATAAACAGGTTACTGGTCAGTACCCTTGTGTTGAAGGACAGCAAGGGCTGGGGCCGTTGCTAGCCAGGGCTCCATCCCTGGTAGGGGATGGTTTTGGTGTGCTCAAGGACACAAACAGCCAAGCTGTGCCAGTGATCACAAAGAAATGGAAAAGCATCCAGAAGTAACTGAAGCAAGAACTGGAAAGCAATAACAAATCAGAAAACAAGTGGTGTAATTATCAGTGAGGTTTTCTCTAACTAATCCTGTAACTAAGGACATGGAAGGGTACTGGGGACTAAAAAAGACCCTAGAGAGGGAGGACCTATGACTCTGCTCCAGGGTGCAAGACCATCTCTGCAACATCCAAATTCAGGGAGCAGAAAAGAGCGAGGGACACTCAAGACCCACCCATGACCCTGTGCTAGGATGACACAGCATGGCAGGAACAACCACACTGACCCACTCATGCTCCCTTCAGGATTGCACCATCTCTACTGCAGAGTGAGGAGCTTATGAAAAGAACCCACAATGCCAGCCTGCCCAATGCTCTTCTTCACTGCGCCATCTCTCCCATAGCACAGGGAAGTCATGTAATTTGTAACATTTCATACGTCTGTCTCTTAAACATAATTGTCAAACTGGGGAGGAGGTGGTAGGGTTGAGCTTTCTGGGAAGGTCCCAGACACACTGGGACAGCCCACAGCCAGTCTCCACCTGACCCACCACAGACCACAGCTTTACACATCGGCCAAGCTGGTGGTGTCTCTGAGCCAACAGATGGGTTTGTAGCACCTCTTAAGCAGGTATGTGTGAAAAAAGGGCAGAAAACACTAGAACAATAGAAAAAAAAATTACAAGATTGGAGGAGAAGGATAGAGAAAACCATGCCTTAGCTGGGCCCACGGGGCATGACTCTAAAAGGACTGCTGCTGATGGAGGAACCACAACACACTGACCCCAATCTCTGCACTGCCCGTTGCCTCACCAAAGGGACTGACAGCAGTTTGCAGTATGAGGGGACAGGAGAACAGGAGATGGGAGACCGAAGAAGGGTTTCTTTTTATGAGGGTTGAAGAACTGCATTGAAGAACTAGCTCTCTGAACATCCTCCCAGGAGGGTTTCACTTCCACTACCCCTTCAGAGTAATTTAGTGTTACTGTCAGGAATATGACTGTCCCCCAATCTAAATTGTTCTTGTTTAGAAAGAAATACAGGCAAGCCTTACACCAGTGAAGACCTGATCTTCATCCCAGGTAAAACACACTTAGAATTCAAACAGAACTTGGCAGATCTTCTGACCCCCTGAACGAAAATGAAGACTCTTATCAACACATCAAACCCTCTCCTTAACACCTCTCTGAGATGTCTCGGAGACAGTTCTCATGCCCCAAAATGTGTCTGGGTTCAAAAGGAAAGCTCTCTGATTTTGCAGGAACCAGGCAAAGGTGTTCAGGATTTCTCAGTGTTCTAATCCTGGATGCTGCCACTGGCATGTTGTTCTCTTTATATCTGCTGAAGGACACGGTGTTGAAGGAAAGGAAGCTCCTTAAAGCTGCCTCATGTGCTGCGGCACAAAAAGCTGACAAGCAGCACTATCCACTGGAGGGCAGTGAAAGGCTGGGGAAACCTAAGGTGAGACTGAGAATGCTTCTGCCTAAATACAGCCCCTAACTAGAAAGATCGCATCCATGAAGGAATCCCCGTACGAGCAGGAACTACACTGAAAGGGATTATAGTCTGGGGAGGAATCCACACTGGAGCAGTTGAAAAGCATAAGAAACATGGAGTGCCAAGAAAAGAAACCACTAGGCTGGATACTAGGCAGACTAGAGTCATCTGACAGTTTCCTCCTGGAGGGAGGAAGTCCAAGGGGTCCAAGTCAAACACTGGAGAGGCTGTGAGGTCAGGTGTCAACTGAGACCCATCTGCTTGTATAGGTCTCTTGTAGCAAGCCAGTGTGGGAACAAGAAGAGAAAGGCCTGAGGAATGTCTAGATGACCTTGTGTTGTTTTCTCTAAGCCGTGATTTACTGCCCAGAGTTGAGCTAAGCTCTCCAGTTTGCAGTCTGCATGCATGAGTGTGAAAAAGGGGTAACTTGAAACTCCAAGGTCTGTGTGTGTATGAGTGACAGGCTGGCTTGAGAGAGTGATTGATGTATGACTTGCAGCTGTGTTCTGCCTTGATTTGCTTAGCCACTCCCAGCTGAAAGTGAACGAGATAAAAACCTGGATCATGAGCAATAAAGCAATTTCTGTCCATCAAGCCAGAAGTCCATAAATCTTTCCGTCACAGTCTCTGAGTACAAGTCAAGGGAGACAAGAGGATCCAGGGACAGTTACTGGGGAAATCCATAGTGCATATGTGTAGATGTTGGTCTGTATGGGGTCATGCAAAGTAAACTGGAAGGCCAAGGGTCCAGGGTCACTTACTGGACAGATTGAGTACCTGAACTGTACACATTCCATGGCCTATTGTGCATTAATGTATGTACATATTTCACAATAAAAAATCTCTTTAACTGCCAAAAAGGTGGGAAAATTGAGATGTTTGTGCTTCTGTTTGTCTGATCAGCTGTGTATATACAGATACACACAGTGTACAGAACCTCTGGGACTGCTGGGAATAGAGGTAATAGTTGAACTCAGTACTGACTGCATCTGGCAAATGGAGCTGTGGCAGCCTGGCCTCTGTTGGGCTACCCTCTTCAGCAATCCTCAAGCCAATGAGTTTCTCTCACAATACACAAAGAAGCTCCAGCATCTGCAGATGAGTGACTCTCTACAAAGTACAGCACTCTAAAGCTAGAAGTGGATGCACCCGAGCCTCTGCTCAGATGATTATTTATCTGTATTGCATGTGCAACAGCCATTTAATCCACCAACAAAAGGTCACTATGAATGCAGTGCAGCAGCAAAGTGCTGAAGCTTCAACTCACAAAATTTGTTTACAGTGGGAAGTGCAGAGACAGAATGTGTGATTTTAGCTAACCCAAGAAATTAAAGACAGATCTCTGTAGTATGTCCAACATCCTCCCAGTTCTTAAAATATACCTCTGCCATAAAACAAAGGTGTTACATCTGTTTATCTGCAATGTTTCCGTGTACGCCCTCTGGGTGTACTATTGATTTGTCAGAACTCATATCTTAACATTTACAGTATGACAATGAATGTTCAAGATTTTCCTGAATAAGCAATCGATGCAACTACTTTTTCTTCCTCAAAACATATGCTACGGTCTGGCATGCTGAATAAGTGCAATATATGTACAGAGGGAATTGCTCTTTACTCTTTAAAAATCAAACATTACCAAAGAAATAGTTAATATTTACCCAGAATATCAGAGAGAGCTTTTAAAAGAAGAGCATTACATCTCTCCTCCCTGCCCACCCCACCCCCCTCCGGGATTTTTATAGGAACTTTAGAATAGAATGGAAGGAAGTTGGGAATCCAATGATCATCCAGTCCAGCTGCCTGACCGATTCAGAACTGACCAAGCTAAAGCACGTTATTAAGGGCATTGTTCAAATGCCTCTTAAACACTGACAGGTTTGGAGCATCCACAGCATCTCTAGGAAGCCTGTTCCAGTGTTTGACCACCCTCTCGATAAAGAAATGCTTCCTAATACCCAGTATGAACCTCTCATGGCACAGCTTTGAACCACTTTGAACAGCTTTGAATTTCCACACATCCTGCCACTGGATAATACGGAGAAGAGCTCAGCACCCACCTCTAGATTTTCTCTCCTCAGGGAGCCGTAGAGAGAGATGAGGTTGCCACTCAGACTCCTTTTCTCCAAACCAAACAAGCCCATTCAAGGATTTTCATATCCTTCTTAAATTCTGGGGCCCAGAACTGTACAAAGTACTCAAGGTAAGGCTGCACCAATGCTGAATCCAGTGGGATAATCACTTCTCAGCCCAATGCTCCAATCTATCTAGATTCCTTTGCAAGGCCTCTTGGCCCTCAAGAGAGTCAACATCACCTCCCAGTCTGGTATCATCAGCAAACCTGCTAATGGTGCATTCAGCTCCTGCATCCAGATCATTGATAAATACATTGAGCAGTACTGGCTCTAGAATTGATCCCTGAGGAACACTGCTGGTGACTGGTCACCAACCAGAAGAAGCCCCACTCACTACAGCCCTTCAGCCTGTTTTTCACTCAGTGCACCATGAACAGCTTATCCCACAGCTGGACAGCTTGTCCAGTGGATGTTGTGGGGGACAGTATTAAAAGCCATACTAAAATCCAGAAAAACTACAGCCACTGCCTTCCCTTCATCCACTAGGCAGGTGACCTTAACATAGAAGGATATCAAATTAGATAGACAGGAATTTTCCTTTGTGAACCCATAGGGACTGTGCCTGATGATTGCGTTTTTCTTTAAATGACTTTCAATAATACACAGTAAAATCTTCTCCGTAATTTTTCCCGGAACTGAGCTTAGACGAACAGGTTTGTAGTTCTCTGGATCTTCCTTCATGTACTTTTTTGTAGATGCAAGTAATACCCAGTCAGAAGGGACCTCCCCTGACTCCCAAGACCTTTGGCAGATGAACAAGAGGGGTCCTGCCATAACTCCACTAGCTCCTCTGGGATGAATCTCTTCATGGACTTGTGAGCATTCACCTGATAGAGCTGGTCCCTTACAATTTCAGTGTCCTCAAATGGAAAGTCGCTGTTCCCACACCTGTGATCCTCTGACTCAGGGGGCTGGGCAAGCCTTCATGATGGTCCTAAAGTGTGGCTAGATCAAAGCTGGAGTTCAGATTTATACGTACAGTCATGGCAGTTGCTCTGAATTTATTCTGGTCTAACTCAAAAATCTGGTTTGTGATTTCTAGATAGCAGAATGCCTCATTCTTTCTTTTGGTAAAATTCTGACTTACTTGTACGGAAATGGGAAAAGGTGTGAAAGGTGTTACAGTTCCAGATGGGTCAAAATGCAAGTAAGTACATATTTGACTACAAATGTAGGATGTCCTTTTTTTTAACTATTCATTATCTAAGACATTGTACTGTTAACAACTGCAGGAAGCACAATGATCTGTTCATAATGCAAAAACAATCAGCTATTTGACAAAGTTTTAGCTCACTGTTAATACAATGTAGATAACGGAAGTTCATCCTTTACATGCTGAGACAATTGAACAACCATTGATTCGTACTAGTTATAGAATCAGAAGGTGTCTTGGAAGGGGTCACTGCAGCCTGAGGTGTCATGATGTGCCTGGTGAAGTTCTGGCTGATATCACTGGCTTGGAGGCTTGAGCAATGGTGACAAGGCGTTTAGTGGTATAAGTGGGCTGAGTGGCAGTGGTGAACTAAGGGATACCAGTGGATCAAGGGGCTGCTGGGGAGGGGAGTACCTGAAAAATTTGTATGTCAAAGAGACATCACACAGGAAAGAAATGTAAACAGAAGAAATGGGGCACACACAAAAAATTACAGCTTTCATAAAATAGTGACTTTGTCATAAAATCATGCAAGCAATTACTGTAAATCAGCACAGCCACTCTTTTTCTTCTTTCACAGATGTAATACAAGTTTTCTGGGATATTACATCTATCATACCCAAACAGAACCACAAAGCAACAATCATAGTATTCTGTTACGTGGGTATCCAGTGTGGGATACCCACTCTTCGCCTGTGTATTTCCTGTGGGAAGACTTAACTTGTAGTTTTTAGGACTGAAGACCCATTAAGGAAAAGTCGTAAGAAAAAGACCAAATAAAATTCTGGTTAGTGTTATAATTTGCAAACATATCACTACCTAACATTATTATAAAGGCTATACAAATCTAAAAGGTAGAGAATACTTTACCATAAAACAGCCAAGCTTTCAGATAAGAACATATTTTTCTGAACCCTCTCCCAACAAAAGTCTAATTTCCCCACCATTATCAAGTGTTTCAATTTAACAGAGAAAGAGAATTCTGTGATCAATCTTAGTTCCAGTGGAATCATAACAGAAATAGGAAAGGGAATAGGAATGACTAAAACTACCTGGTTACATTTCTTAATAAAAAAACTTTTAGGAAAACACTTCAATACATTAAGTGGGTACTTAACATTTCTCTAACCTGGCAACTCAGCTCTGCAAACGTCAGGAAGACTAATATTTTCTTAACAATTATATTGAAACAAACAAACAAACAAACAAGCAAACATGAATTACCATTGCTTACTTTGTGCTAATTGGTGAGAACAACTAAACAATTTCTGTTTGAAGGTATATTAAACTGTAGGTTCAAAATGTCTTCCGGTATCTTCCCACATGGTGAAAGTTCAACTAGAGTAATGCTACAATCAAGGCGCAGCTTGCATCATTTACTTATTAGTGCCTTGCCAAGATTAAAACAGAGAGTGGAATGCAGTTCCACGGGTCTGGTTGACACGTAACCTCTTTAACTTTTATTCTACTTTAACAAAACATTTCCTCTCTCTCCTCACTTAGAGAACGTGTTTAGGAACTGTTCATAATAAAAAAAAAAACAAAGACCTAAACTCCAACGTGGATGAAAGAATAGATATATTTAAAAAACCCCAAACTTCAAATACTTAATACTGAAATTCTCTGTTCTTGAGGAAAGGTAATTATTTTTTTTGAGAAGGAATTGATGTGAGACATGAACATATTATTTAACTAAAATTTCTTCAAGCAGAAAATTTCAATAAAATGCCTTTCCTATATGTAGGAATTTTAGAAAAAAAAAATTTAAAGCTGTTTACCTCTGCATTGTTTATATAACCCTATGGTATCTCTTTTCTACAGTATCTCTACAGTAGAATACTTTTATTTATTTAAATGTCTGGTATTATTTGTGCCTTGTTTGATTGCCAAAAACAGAAAGGAAGAAAAAATAATTTGGTCTTAGTTCTACATAAAAGTTGATATTCAATTTCTGCTTTTTCTTGTGTAACACCTAATATGCTTTTACTGAATGCTTTTCCTCCAAGTATGACTTAAAATGTCAGAAGGCACGTTTTTATTTTACAAAAATTTTATTTTCAAAAATATCTACACTTCTTTAAGTGTATATATGGACCAAAAAAAAAAAAAAATAAAATAAAAGAATCAATAGGTCAGTAAAAAAACGTAAGATTTCAGAAAGAACCTGTCAAATCTATGCTTCTGAGACAATAAATGTTAAAACTGCTGAAATCACCCTGCATGGTGATTAACATGACCTTAACAACCATTGCTGTGTTGAGGTTTGGGCTCTCCAGTACAAGAAAGAAAATGGCATAGGAGGGTCTCCAACGGAGTTCACAAAGATGTTCAGGGGTCTGCAGAATATGACATCCAAGGAGAAGCTCAGGGAACCTGGAGAAGACAAGGCTAAGGGGGATCTTTTCTGCAGTTTTCACCTTCCTGATAGCATGTAGCAGAAGGACAAAGGCCGACAATCACAATTTGCAACAAGGAAATTTCTGACTAGATAAAAGGATTTATATATTTATTTGTTTCTTGTACCGTGAGGATACTTAGACACTGGAACAAGGACCCAGAGAACTGTGAAATCTTCAGCCTTGGAGATATTCAAGCTTAACAGGACATGACCCTGAACAACCTGCTCACACTGACCGTGCTTTAAGCAAGGGGTTGGGCTACACGGCCTCCAGAAATCCCTTACAACTAAAGCCATTCTGCAATTCTATGAATATTTTTTTTATAAACTTGAAGTTCCCTATCATAGTAATATTATTGCATTGGTGCAGCCCAAGTCTGCAACACTGCAAATCCAGTTGGATGAACTGCTTGTATGTCAGGCCAAACTGTCTTCAAATTATACTAGCTGATTTAATTGAAAAATTTCTTCTGCCTGGAATCCACATTTTGTTTGTGGTGGATGCCCTAGATGTTCTTGCCAACAACTTTCTCACCAAGGTATGAAGGAAAAGTGACAGTACCAATAAGGTGTAAAAACAAACATGGAAAGACTGTCCCAACTCTTCTGTTCAGGTGGGAGTGAAGACAGTGGTTTCATTTGCCTGTAAAATACTTTCCTACCCTTAAACCTTTTTTTGTCAGGGCCTGATTAGTCTCTTCTCAACCTTAGTCTGTATATAAGTGGTAAGATTTACAGATACACCACACAGTGCAAAGTCTGGCATTCACACACATGCAGGGAACTGTAGATTCTGGCCTCCACCGTGATGAGTTTAGTCTTGATTACTTATGACAATATCTCATCACAGACAAGCAAGTAATATCAAATGAATACTACACAGTCTTAATTAAGAAGAACCTCAGAATGGAAAGTTTTGCAATTAAATTTACACTGACTGTATTTTTCCGGTAATATCAGTCTGTATACAGTGTCACAGGGTATTCTGATCAAAAAAAAATGGGGTCAGTGTAGTAAACAGACTGTTTTGTTAGTGATTTTATTTTAAAGGCTAAAATACTTAATTGGGTTGTATTAAAAATAGGGTGTCAGCGCAGCTAAAATGTGCTTTCCCAAGAAGAACTCAATCTGACAAAACGGATTTACATCAGAGCTGCTCTTGTCTTCCCCACCTTTTACCTGTTATCCCTCTGCCTTTGCACTGGAATGGGAGGTCCTCTCCATGACCAGGAGTTTAATGTAGAGAGATGAGTCAATAGAGCACTGAAGTTATTTAATAAAAAACACCCCAATCCCCCAAAGCCCATGATATTTTCTGGTGGCTCAACCAGCTCCATGGGTAATCTCTACAGGATTAGACAGATACAAGAGAAGGTGAAGGATTTCACAGCCAGAGGTGGAAGGCTCAGCACAGTGGTCCATCCTAGAAAAACAAAGTCAGTTCTACCCAGAAGGTATGACCCCCAGCACCCCATCCCAGTAAGGAGCAGGGATCCCATGCTGAAGGCTTGAACTAAATGGTGAACACAACACTGGATTATCAGGTCCCAGGCCCATAGTGTAGGCCAGAATGACCGTGCTGTCTGCTTTGCCCAGTCTGACAGAAATGCAGCCAAGTACAACCATATGATCCCCACAAATTTATACTGCCAGGAGTTTCTCCCTGCAAAACAAAACACAAAGTCTTCACAAACTTTGGGAGTATTTATTAGATTATAATTCCTAAATAATGTGGGAAGCTTTCAGATAGGGTTGTACCCCAGTCTGTATAGACAAAACTCTAGGCAATTTGCTGGGTCTTTTCAAATGTTATTTTCATAGTCATCAGTGTCATCAACTAAAAAAAACCCAAACTCATCTGTTTAGCCCGAAAGAGCAGAAGATGCCCGTTAAAGAGGACTTATTGTAGCTGCAGCTGCACAGTCAGAGGCGTTAAATGCTATTCCATAAAACCACTGGGAAAATACAATTCTCTTAAGAGAAAGAAGTTTGTCAGAGGGTTGAAGAACAGTTTCTTTCATTTCAGGGACAAAGAGTTTTGAAAAAAAAACAACATGCTTTCAATATGTCCTAAGCAGATTTAAATTTTGATGGTCCTTGGGCTTTATTATGTCTGCCTTTCTGAGACTGAGGTCATGGTTTGAAGCCGTAATCTCCAGTTGTTCCACTAGCTCTTTCAATATCATTTATGTTGCTGTTAGTCCTGGAAGATTAAAAATTTGAGGGAACTGTGTTTGGGCTGGGTGCGAAGCCAGTGTCCTTTGAGATTTTGCTGGTTATTACTGAAATTAACACCACATCCACTTAGGCCTTGGAAACACTACATTTGCAACAAAACCCCCATTTTTTTTCCTGGGTACAGTTCCAAGCAAGGGGTCACATCTCAGGTGAACAGGAAGTGAAGATGGTGTGTGAGACCAGAATTACCAGATGCATAGACTTGTGTGACTTCATCCTGATTGCCCCCAAAACGACTCTGTCTTAGAATTTCTGTTGGCTCTGGTGATTTTCAATGACAGTCAAGTACCTAAATTCTATTCTTGATATTTTCGAATAAATAGAACTCACCACATATTGAAATTCTCACTCCTCCTCACTTAGTTGCTTTTGCTTAGTTAATACCTTTTTGGACATTACAATGTGAAAACACATCCTTCTTCATATTTCATTCTTGGTGGAGACAGCAGAACCACCCCTGCACCACAGGATAGGGTGGGTTTTGCACTGGGTAGCTTACTGTGAGGGTTCTCAGATTAAATTTTTTTAATGGCTAATTTTAGAGAATATTAGAATATTTTCATATTAAAATGGTGATTTCCTTCATCTGCAAATCCTATTTTTTTTTTCCCCTATAGAGACAGGATGGGAAGAAATCTTTTGGCTATCAGAGCTAATGCCTTGCTGCCAGGTAGTTAATTTCTTGTTTCTGCTACTTCTGTGGAAAACCTGTTCCAGGCTGTGATGGTCCTGAAAGACACAGCTGTATTGTAAACATTAGGTAAGGAACTCTTCCCATTGTCAGTTTAAACCTAATAATGTTCCATATATACATGTTTGTCCTGGTACTAACATCGTTTCTTAATTTAGAACGCTTCTTTCTACGGTTTGCTCTCAGTTGCATTTTTGACAGCGTTCCTATCTCATCTCAGTGTCCTCTGCTAGACTGACGAGCCAACCTGCCGTGGTCTCCTACAGATCCTTTTGCATCTTTCTGCATATTTGTCTTGAATATGAGTAACCAGCACAAACCCTATCTTTTATTAAAAGTCTCCCCAGGACTTCGTATAGTCTAACACATCTCTGTCTTGATTCCAGCTGATACACTGTGTGATTCCATTTGCCCTTTGTGCAGCTATTAGGAGTTATCAGCTCATGGCCATCCCAGGAACAGCAAGAATTTCTTTGCCTTAGTTCCTAATAATTTCCAAATAGTGAACAACAAATCTTTGTTACTGGTTTCCCAATTAATGACATTGCGTTCTGTAGTGAGACATTTAATCTCAGTCCTAAGGCTGCACAGTTCTTCCAAGTAGCGTTCAGACATTTTTAACCAACTTCCATCTACGAAAAATAAGAAAATAATGAAGCAGCAGAGAAAAACTACCTTACATATTGTTTTATTGTTCCAGTTGTTCATCCTAATTTCACTCATTAGTTCGACATTTGTTTTTTGACTTTATTTTTCTAAGAGAAAAGTGGTTATGTTAAGGAGGTGTTATAAGACAATGAAAAATAGGAAATGTGAAAACATGCAGTTATTGAAGTAAAAAAAATAATATTTTATTTCTTAATAAAACAAGGACTTTTATTAATGAAATGTTATTTGGAAAACCCTTCTGACATTTTCCCAAAAAAAAGCTTAATCAAGGAAAAATCACTCTATTATTCTATGAATGTAATACTTTAAGCAAAATAAAATTATTTAGAGATGGTAATTCTCATACGCAGCATCGATAAAGAAATAGTAAAAAATCCCAAAACACTGTGGAGGAAAACATAATCTGACCATGAAGGACCTCTAGTGGCACATTATACTACCAATTAAAAAAACCCTAACATTATGCTTGCTCAGCATGTTATAAGGAATCACTTCTGCAGTTTCAGATTTTAAGTTCAATTCATGAGATTTTTTTCTCTTTCCTTTTGTTGATAAGGCAAATCCAGAAAATACAATTTTGTTACAGTGATATACAGCAAAGTGTCTAAGTGTACAATGACATTGCCCTTCAAGCTCCCTGAAGCTTAAAGCAGATGCTATCAACTTAAAAATTATGTTCTGTGTTTTTACTTATTATCATTGTTATCTACTTTTATCACCTAGTCAAACTTATGATTTTCTCAGCACAAGGAACAGCCTGATAGGACACACTGAAATGAAACTGTTTAATGAAAACAAGTTGAAAGCAGATGAAGATAAAGAGATCTATGTTTGTGTCTCATTTGTTATGGCTGTGTTAATTCTTTTATTTATTCTCAGCTCAAAAGAAGTCTTTTTTTTTTTTTGAAAAGCAGGGGGAAAAAAAAGCTATGCTGGTACTTTTGAGTTATCTTTCATCCATTCTAGAAGATACCTAACTGTAAGAAATATTTGGATTGCTAGTTCCTTTCAGGCACACTTCAGAATAGTTTGATATCAGTGTTGGGTCCAGTTCTGTTTAATATCTTTATTGATGATTTAGATGAGGGGATAGAGTGCACCATTAGCAAATTTGCAGATGAACCAAGCTGGGGGGGAGTGTCGATCAGCTGGAAGGGAGGAGGGCTCTGCAGAGGGACCTGGATAGGCTGGAGAGTTGGGCTGATTCCAACGGGATGAGGTTCAACAAGGCCAAGTGCCGGGTCCTGCACTTTGGCCACAACAACCCCC
>VXAY01005118.1:1620208-1718032 GCA_013399855.1 Oxyruncus cristatus
AGAGCAATGAGGCTGGTGAAGGGACTTGAGCACAAGTCCTATGAGGAGAGGCTGAGGGAGCTGGGGTTGTTTAGCCTGGAGGAGGCTCAGGGGAGACCTCATCGCTCTCTACAACTATCTGAAAGGAGGTTGTAGCCAGGTGGGGGTTGGTTTCTTCTCCCAGGCAACCAGCAGTAAGACAAGAGGGCACGGTCTTAAGCTGTGCCAGGGGAGGTTTAGGTTAGATATTAGAAAGAAATTCTTTACAGAGAGGGTAATCAGCCATTGGAATGGGCTGCCCAGGGAGGTGGTGGAGTCTCTGTCCCTGGAGGTTTTTAAGATGAGGCTGGACGTGGCACTTAGTTCCATTGTCCAGTAACTGTGGTGGTGTTGGATCAAGGGTTGGACTTGATGATCACAGAGGTCCTTTCCAACCTGTCTGATTCTATGATTCTATGATTCTATATTTTAGATACAACTTTTGAATGATTAATTTTTAAAGAATTCTATAAATGTATTGCTCATAGTTCTTTGTCTACATTTTTGCTAAGTCAAAAAAGAGGTATACGTCTACTAGTCTAGAGTCATTCCCAGGGATTTCACTCATCCTGGAAAAGACACCGTAAATCATGTTACAGTGGAACCAGTTACTTTTGTAAGGCATCAGGAACAAAGTTTCTATCTCTGAAAGAGGATGCAGTACACAGCCTTAGATGCACACGCTCCCATGTTTCCACTGGTGAGATGGCACTAGGGAGTAATAACACCAAGTCTGGTCTGTAGGGCCAGTCAGCCTGGTAGGCATACACTGCAGGCAGATGTATCTCTTTGCTGCAGCATGAGGTGAACTCAGGAACCAACAAAAATCCAGAAACACACAGCCACGATCACACCTGAGATGATCCCTAAATCATAGTAAAGCAGGAGACTGAAGCAGGAGTAGCTGAACACGAAGTCATGTTTAGACTTCTGAGATATCTCTGCATTCATGGCAATGTTGTCTACAAGCCATAAAAACTTCCTGAGACAGCAGAGTTTACTACACTCTGCAATGAACTTAGTCCCCAAAGTCTAACAAAGGGCATTTTTAAAATTTGTTGTTGCTGCTTTTTTTTTTCTTTTTTTTTGTTAAAAAATTAAATTAAAAAGCGATCCCTGCTTGTTTAAACTCTTTTACTTTCACAGTTTCACAGTTTCACAATACAAAGATACCCTCTGGCACTGGAATCCATCTGCAGCTGAGCAGCTCTGCTGTAAAGCCCCAGCCTGGCAGTGGCTTTCTGGTGTGAGGCTGCTGCAGCCTACCTGTAGCAAGGAATTCAAAGAGCTGAGCTCTTCCCGGAGGCACATCTGGGGTTTAATTCTGCCACCTGTGACAGCATCATTAACAGTTGAGAGTCGTTAAAAACCTATCAGAGTATGCAAAATATCACCAGGTTCTCCAGGTGAGTTGCCCTGAGATGTGGGTGAAGACAAACATGCTGCGGTAAATCCATAGGCACGGGAATTATCAGTAAAGAAGTGGGAGTTGGAACGTTAGAAGAGCTGAAGGCTGCGCAAAAAGCTGTGAGAAGTAAAACTTTAAGGGTTAAGAGTAACTTTGACTCCTGTAACTGGCAGATGAACCTGAACTGCCTGCGCATCTGGCCAGCTGCGGCCACTTGACCTGGGGGCAAAGCAGCCCTGCGGGGACCCGTATCGGTGCACCCCGCTGGGGCTGCTGTCGAAACCCCCCCGGGAGAGCGGGGACATGAACTTTGCGCTGCTGGAGCCGCCTTTCGCTGCTCCCACCTGCGCCCGGAGGATGGAGAAAACCGCACGGCCGGGGCTCGCCGAGGGAAAGGAAGACGAGCAGCGATCCCCCCCACGCCGCCCGCCCTCCCCGGGCAGACAGCGGCAGCAGCAGAGCTCCGCCCCCCCGCCCCAGGACGAGCCATGCCCCTCCCGGGGGCGGCCCCTCGGCGGGCACAAAGCCGGGCTTGGCCCCTGCCAGGAGCGCTGTGTGCCGCCGTCCCGGTGCCGCTGCTCGTTCCTCTCTCTCTCCGGCTCTCCCTTCCTTCCGCTGCCTCGGCAGTGCCCGCCCTCCCTGCCTCCCTCCTTGCCTGTTCCCGCCGGGTGTGGGGCCGGGGCAGCGCCGGGCCATGGAGGAGGCGGCCGCGGCTGCGGGGGCACCGCCGTCCGGGGTTGCGGCGGCCGCTGCTGCTGGGGCCGAGCCCCCGCCCGAGGCCGCCGCTCCCGCCCCGCGCCGGCTGCTGGCGCTGCTCGGGGCCAAGCTCTGCACCTGGTGAGTCCCGGCCTCCACGTGGAGCCGCGCGTCGCCGGCCTCCGGAGGGAGGGAGGGAAGAGGAAGGAAGGGAAGAAGATCCTTTCTCCTGTCGGCGCGTTGGCGCACAGCGCGGTCGGGATGCGGAGGCCGATCGGTGCCGCCGGGAGCAGCCACGTGGTGCCCGGGCCAGAGCACCCCACTTTGGTGCGGGCCCGGGGTTGCGGCTGGGCTGGGCAGAGCCCGGACCCTTCGGGGATCCCCGCGGAGGTGGCTCGGGGGTGTTTTGGCAGCCGCCGCGAGTGCGCGGCGCTCTGATGCTGGGGCTGCTGCGGGAGCACTGCTGAGAGCAGCCTGCGGCTGCTGATGGACCAGAGCGCCAAGGGTCTCTTAAGCCGAGAGGAGCGTAGAATTAGCGAGTGATGTGCTTGACGTTGTCAGAGTGTAGTCCCATATCTCTACACATTTACTTGACTTTTTTTTTTTTTTAATAACTCTGGCTTAATATTTTTGTTTCCCTTTTTTTTTCTATACTTTTATGTGTTCTGTAATCTTCGATCACCATCGTTGTGAAGAACAGATGGTAGGGAAGGTAACAAAACAAAATAGCTGAGCTGAAGTGTGGAGTCCGGAAAGACTAATGTCCCCTTTTCCTCCTTCCTTGAATGAGTTCAGGACAGAGACCTATTCAGGTATATTTCTTGAACTATGAGCACTGCTTAAGCGTGGAAAAAAACTTGCCAAGCTGCGCAGGCATGGCATGTGTTCCTAAAGCTGGTCCTTGCGAAGCACTGTCTTTTACAAGAGCAGGAATACCTCCTCAGACTTCCAGAGCTGCATCTACTTACAGCTTCTGTTTTCATCCGGGGTGGGGGGAAGAAGTCCCGGGGCTGTAGACCATAGGTTTGGTCTGTACTATATTGCATTAGATCTCCTGTCTTGTCAGCCAAGGATGTGCTGGCTTTCCTACCAGCCTCGTGCCTCCGTCATAAGCTGGAGTCCGGCAGCCGGACTGCATGAACGTGTGTGCTGGCCAAGCAGAGCCTTTTCCAGGGGGCAAAGCTTGTCTTTCTCTTTTGGTTGTAAAAGTTTTTCTCTTTTCGTTCTTTCTGCCTGTCAGGAATGACCCAAAAGGCAAGACAGAAACTTGTTGAGCTCTTCAGTTACCTCACCTATGGTAGTTAGTTTTACCAGAGGGCTACACCAAGTAAGTCTATGGATGGTACTTGAAAGAAAATAAAGTGCTTTCACTGAATTTTGCAGTGTTGTAGGTTGTGGGTTTGTGTTTTGTTTTGGGTGTTTTTTGTTTCTTGTTTGTTTGTTTTTTCGTTTTTTTTTTGTTTTTTTTTTTGAGTAAAGCCAGTAGAAAGTATCTTTCTGGTGCTTGAATTAAAGAAGTCTGTCTTTTCTGTTAAATTAAGTTGACTTCAGTTTCAAAGCAGAACACTGCAAAACAATAACTTTTGGTGACATTAGTTCTTAAAAATATATTTGGTAGTCCTGAGCTATGTGCTAATCATGTTGCAATATGGTTCTGCCCGAACCTGCACTTCAACTAACTTTCCATTCCTCATATGAAAAGGTGAGATTATTGACATTAAAAGGTCACTTCTGCCCTATTTAGGAAGGGTTCAGTAGTTATAGACTCTCTATGTGTAGATTGTTGCCAGGCTTTGCCTGTTGGTGTTTAATTGGTGGCATAAATAAAATTAGCTTTTGAAAAGGTGTATTTATTTTAATGAGAAAATCACATGAAAATTATAGAATTTAGCAAACTAGTAGCCAATAAAATTGTTAACCGTGGGCTTGTTAGATTTTCTTTAACTTCCACAGACATAGACTCTGATCATATTTTAGTATCTTGGTGTATTTTTATTCTGCATTTCACATGGAGCCAAGGAAAGCCAGCCTGACTTTCTCACATTGTTCACATTTCTGGATATTGTTCAGTGTTCACTTTAGACCATATTGTGGCAAATATTCATGCTCCAAAAACTCCCAAAATGACTCCTAGTTTCGCTCAAAGCCATAGATACAGCTAGCTAAGATATGGTGGCTGAAGGGAGGGGAGGAGTAATTACTTAGTAGCCAGCTACCAACCATTAAAAAACATCAACAAACCCCCCTCTCCAACTATAAAAATAAAAGGCCTTTTCAGACCACTTACCTTACATCATCTGAGAGTCCAAAGTGATTTAGTCCATTCAAATGCATAAAAAAAGAAGAGAGAGGATCAATTTCTGGCATGGAAAAGTTAATAATTAATATATTTCAAAATGTGATCAATTATTAATAAGAAAATCCCTATCATCAATACTCATGTCAATACTGAAATGAATGGAAACTCATGTCTTTGAAGCATTTTTCTGAGGAGAAATTGTCTTGCAAAATTTATGATTTAAAGTTCGTTCTCAAGTTTTACAGAGGGTCAAACACTTTTTATTAAGATATGCTGTGAGTCTAATGCATCATGCCAGGAGCGTGGCACCATCTCTTCAATTCGAAGAAATTAGTTTTGACACTTTGGCAAATGGTGTGAGGGGAAACCACTGCTGCTTCCTGCTGAGGCTTCCAGGTGGTGGTAGGGGGCAGTCAGAGCAAGAGACTGTTACCTTGTACGCAGCTGCCAGGTATGTGGCATTTGGAGATTCACAAAAGATATTTTTTGAGGGTAGCCTTCCACTGTCAGTGAACAATGTCCTTATGTGTCTCTTTTGATGTTCACATTTCGAATCTCTTCAGGGAAGAAGAAAAAAACCTGAAATAAAAGAGGAAAAATAGAGAAGGTCATGAGGTGTGATGAAGCCTGCTTGCTTTGTACTTTGGTACTATAGAAGTAAATGCTGTAGGACTGCTGAGACATTAACTCAACAGCAATGATTGCTTGGGTAGTAACCACAAAGCAAAACATTTCTGGAGATTCTGGACCTGCATCTCTTCCCATATACAGAAACTGAAGGAAATAATTCCTGAGGTACTTTAAACTGGAGAAACTTGATTATTAGAAAAGATGAGGATCAGCTTAGTGGAGTTATTCCACTGTAAGAGGGCAGCTGGGTCTTTCTTGTTTTCAGTAAAGCAGATCAATTGTTAGCAAATTTGAATGGCAGCAGATTTTACCCTCTTGCTGGAACATGGTTAGCATAATTAGCCAGAATGTGTCACGATCATTTGATTTGTTCACCAAATAGACCATTGACCAGTTTAAAGAAAGAAAATATAATAGAAGTGATGAAGCTTCAAAGTTTTTTTTTTTTTTTCTTGCCTGGCAGCTGAAGTGGGCAGCATAGCAGGGTGAGCTGGTATTTACTGTGTTTAAGTCACCCACCTGGGGAAAACAACCAGTGTTACTCTTAGGTGGTGTGTCTGACAGGTGAGTGTCCTGCTAGAAGTCATCATGTGGAGAGATGTGAGCAGGGTATGTGCAGAATCCTAATGGAATCCTTTCTTCCCTTGCTCAATTACTTTGAGTAGGAACAAGTGAATCAATTGTGTGGACAGCTAAACTCTCATCAGTCTTTAGAGAAAACAAATTAAATGTACAGACAGCACAGGGCTGAGCTCCTGTCACTGTATGTTGTGTGTGTGCAGAGACTGGGGTGGTACAAATCTGCATAGCTCCCTTAGCAGTGTAAACAGCAAGCTGAAAGATACATAGTGATACTTGTTCCTGTTTGTCTAGGAGCATCTGGAGTAGTTCATTTTATATCAGAAGAAAGATTGCTACTGAAAGAGTGTGGTTTGTTTGGCTTTTTCCCTAGCTGTGGGTTGGACTTAAGAGGGTTTGTAAATGCAAACATGATCTTACCCAAAATGCATTCTTAACTCCATCTGCAGTTACAGCAGAACCTGATGGAATATGTCTGAAAAGAATCCACAATAAGTATTAATTATAATAATTCTTATTGTAAGAAAGGTGTTTTTTTTTTTAAGGTGAGAAAAATCAATCAGTTGAACAACTTCCCGAGGTATGTAGCGGAGTCTCCATTACTGAAGATTTGCAAGATGCTGTTGGACAGGGTGCTAAATAGTCTCACCAAGGCTCCAAAGTTAGAATGGAATTTAGTGGAGGACAAAGGATTTGACTCAAAACCTGTCTTAGTAAGAGTAGAACCTCCTATTAGGTAGAGCCTGACCAGGTGAGCTGCTTGAAGATCCCTGTAAATTATTGCCATCTCCATCACTGGTGGTTTGACTGGCCTCGCTTCTTATATGGCTGTCCTGAGGTTAGACTAGATCTTCTGTGTATCCAAATCCCTGTTTACCATTAGATCAGAGTAACACTGGTTGGGAGTAGGAAAAGAACAAAGTGCCTATCTAAAAAAATTGGCATTTTCCCTGTACAACTAGCAAATATTTTTTTAGAAACCTGAATGTTTAATTCTAAACTTACTGTTTTGTCTTTTATATTCACAGGCATATTTTGAAAACGATAGTTCTGGGCCAGATGCTCTCTTTGTTTATCTGTGGGACTGCTGTTACAAGCCAGTACCTAGCAGAAAAATACCAAGTGAATACTCCAATGTTTCAAAGTTTCATCAACTATTCTTTGCTGCTTCTAGTTTATACAACAACGCTGGCATTTAGGACTGGTATGTGAAATATGGGATGGGAGATTCTGGTTCATCTTTTTCTTTCTTTCTTTCTTTTTTTTTTTTTTTCCCCCTACATTTTCTTTTCAGAATTTGAAACTACAGAATTCAATACTCATCCTAGTTTTTAAAGTTCATGCTTTTTAATAACACGTGGAAATGAATTTCACAGGTTAAATGTGCATTTAATTTGGTATCACTTCATATCTGTTTAAAGTTTTGTGCTTTTTCATTTGAAGTCAAATGTTATATTAGGGAAAGTAGGCTTTGTTGTAACAAGCTTTGTTACCAAAGGCTATTTAGTATTCCTCCTATTCTTGTTAATTTCCTCTTTAAACAATTCCAGTTTTGTTGGGTTTTTCCTCATGTGGAAGAATTTCTGTGCTTTTCAGCCATTTGCATTGTCTCCTCCCAGGCTGCATTTTGATGTCATTGTATCTTTCTTAAGCAGGGGCAAAGTCAAACATCTCGGTATTATTTATGCTTCTAAAAAGCAAAATTCCTTTGCAACATTTGGTTGGAAAGAAACACATATTGATTACTGCTTTCTTCTTAACAGGGGGTGACAGTCTTTGGCAAATTTTGAAACAGAGGTGGTGGAAGTATATTTTTTTGGGAGTGGCTGACGTTGAAGCCAATTACATGATTGTAAAAGCCTACCAATATACAACTCTCACAAGTGTGCAGGTAAGGACTGATCTCTCTATTTGAGCTGTTGCTTTTATTGCAGTTTTGGACTAGTTTCTAAAATGAGATTCATAGGACAGGCATGGAAGCTATTTAAGCCTGAAAAGAACTTTCCAGTATCTATTTTTGCTCTGCAGTACAGGGAAGAGCATCCTGTATCATGAATAACCTTTCCAGGAAGGAGAGAAAATTGGCTGGTATTGCCCTGTGCCAGCTCTTAAGCTGAACTCTAATTATTTTGATAAAAGCACTTCTAAGAGTTTGCTGACAGCCACTCAGTTTTTTTCTCCTGACACAAAGTAAAGATTTATGACCAGATAACAGTCACTCAGCACGGGTTCTTGCTGATGAGAGCAAGGTAGATCTCTTGCCTACTCCTGGAAGATGCAGGATGTGTTGTGAGATGTAACCCCACATATAAGGACATAGTTGCTGTCGTTGCTGACCATGCAGTGAGGGACCAGCCCTGTGTCTTTTGGCTGTGGCACTTCAGGGTCTTCTCTGGAAGGGGCAGAAGGGAGGTCAGCATGCCAGACTCCTCAAGTAATAGTAGACATCCTCTGCAATGCTAGTACTTGGTGCTGCATTGCTGCACTAAATCTTGTGGTCTGAAATAGCTCTACAAGCAGAAGGGTTCAGGCTGGGGTTTCTCTGTCACTCTGTACAGAACAAAAGCTGCTAGAAGAGTCAGTGCTTTCCTCCTGCCTCCAACTGCATGCTCCTGAGCTTGCAGGCCAGATATCTTGAGCAGACTGGGTCAGGGCACCGAGCAAAGTGGGACTAAACCCTGCCTTTGGCTGGACCTATTGGTGAGATGTGTCAAGCCCAACTTAGGCTTTACGGCTGCTGTGGGAACAAGGGAGGGGATGGTGCACAAGCAAGGAGGGAGTGTGTCCAGTTTGTGCCAGTTCATGCCTGCTGTTGCCTGTGGTGGGGATCTGTGGCTGGGGTCATGGCCTGAATAAAAAAACAATGTAAAGTGCAGATTGGCTGTTAGTTAGAAATAAGTGTTTAGGTGTCAGTGTTTTACAGAGTCAAAGTAACAGGGGTTAATATTTAAAAGAATTACCTGTAAAGCAATAAAATCCTGTGGTCTGGGCTGCCTGTAGAGAAGTGCAGTAACTTCTCTTTGCGCTCCTAAAGACCAGTGGTGCCTGTTGGGTTGTTATTGTCACATTTCCACTTCATAGTTAGGTGTTATGACTCATTAGGCCTTTAATTTCCTGACAAATAATGTCAAAGAAATCAAAGCTTTAAGAGCAACGTGTTTCAGTCTCAAGATCAAGTTAAGCTGATAATTGAGACACTGTTTGATCATATACTTTACAGCTGAAAAAGCCAGGACTTTGATCCAAGTTCTCAGAAGTAGTAAAGCTATTCCCATGATTTCTTCCGCAGAAATTAAGAAAGAATAGATATAATAGGTTTTCCTGTCCAGGTGCCAAACTCAAGCATTTTCTGAGCCTTTTTTTCCTTTTGGTTACCTTCAGGCTGATGCTGCTTTGTGCCACTTCAGTAATTTTGATTTCGTTCTAATTGCATGTTGCCATGAGGTTTCTTGCACGTTCTCTGAAGTCTCCAGTTTCTCACCACTCTCAGAAATGAGATACAGGAAGAGGGGGGGAGAAAAAAAGGAAAGCCTGTGATTTGCTTTAGTGCAAGGCATTCTGTCAGTAGCAAGCAGTTCTGCAGCTGCATCAGAACCTGTGGTTCAGAGCACCCAGTCTGATGGCCTGTCTGCAGTACTGGCTATGAGTGGATACCTAGGGAGCATAAAGCAACACAGGGGTATATGGCACCTTCCAAAATACAGGGAATATAGGGAAATACAGGTAAATACACTGTTAAAATGCTGGCTGGCTGGAGCTTCAGCTCAGCACTATGAAACGTAACTTCAAAGATAAGTTTTCTCAGCTCAGCAAGGAACTTCCATGTATTTTCTCACACATGCACACAAAAGCAGAACTGATTTCCCTTTGGTTATCAAATACCAGCATTTCACAGAAGGAGGTTGGGAGATTTTTTAGGAGATAACGGTGGGATGGCAGCTCTCATTTCTCTGTAAATAAAGAAAAAGAATTTGGTCCACAACTGAGCTCTTTCTGTTTGGCTGTTGCTGAGGCAGTACCAGGGGAGTTCTTGCTGCCGGTGTCCTGTCTTGTGACAGGACTTGCCTGTGCTGCTGTTTGGCCACATATTAGGGCATGAAGCTGAGTCAGGGGAGGTTTAGGTTGGATATGAGGAAAAGGTTCTTCACCCAGAGGGTGGTTGAGCACTGGAACAGGCTCCCTGGGGAAGTGGTCACAGCACCAAGCCTGATAGAGTTCAAGAAGTGTTTGGATAATATTCTTAGGCACATGGTGTGATTCTCGGGGCTGTTCTGTGCAGAGCCAGGAGTTGGACTCAATGGTCCTTGTGGATCCCTTCCAATTCAGCATATTTTATGATTATATGATTTCATATCAAAAAACAAGCTACGTAGCTGTGGTTTCGTGTTTTTAACATGTTATTTGGCACACTTAGCATTTGCTCTATAGATAATTGAGTGGAAGCATTTTTCACGCAACTATTGACAGAATATCAGCTGATGGAAGAGGAGAAAATGCAGGGTGAACTCCTGGGGCTCAGCTGGAGGTTGCCCTGAGAGAGCCTTGTGGGGAAGGCTCAAGCAGGATGAGCAGTTGAGCTTTCCTGCTTACAAAGCTGGCTGGGGCTGGCAATTATAAGCAAACCAATGACTTCCAACAGTCTATGATAATTTATTAACCATGTATTAAAATGTCTTTTAATAATTTACTCACCCTGTCTTTAAAACCTCCTATAAAAAGTGTGACCAAAGCCTGGCTTGAGTCAAAACATTTGTAAATCAAATCACCAGGTTATCTTTTTTTTCCTCTTATGAAAATACAGGCTGGAATTGAATACGATGAGCATTTGACGAGGCTCTACTGGCAATAGTAGTCAGTACCACAGTACTGCTGTAAATGTAATAAAACCTAAATAAATAAACTTTATTCTTTTAATTGGTTCCATTGACACAATTCATTGCAATGTTACATCTGCTTTGCACCTCTTTGATCTTGATCCTGTACAGAAGAGCTCTGTAATGTCCTAGATGAAGGGAAGGCAAGATCCAGTAGTTGTAAATCTGATTTCATCTGTGTGTAATGAGGGTTGTTGTCTCCTGAAATAGATTACCAGGGTATGTTCATCATTTGGTGCTTATATGTCCTGGCTGCAAGTCCTCTAATCAGGATGCTGTAGCTCTACAGTATGTTCTTGGGTTGGATGCAACAATTCCCCATCTGGCATAACTGAAAGACTTCTGGCTCGTTATGTACTATTCCCTTACATCCTCATTAAGGATTTTTTTTTTTTAAACAGTTTTTCTTCTGCTCCTTCTGTTTGGGTTGAAAAGCTGCTTGGAGGTTGTAAGACTGTGTGCTAACACTTCAATTAATGGGGACATGAATGCTTCCTTACTAGTAGAAGAGATGTCTACTACTAGAGGGATCAAAATTTTACTTTCTTACGTTTATAATATTTCTTGTTGTTTGATAGTAGTCAAAACAGTCAAATTTGAAGGAAATAGGTTTTTCTTGAGTCTAGATTAAAGGTAAGATAGACCTGTGACAAGATAGTCACAGCATGATACTTTTCCATCGTATAAAGTTGTATTGAAATACTTGGTATCACATCTTGGGACTTGGGTGGTTGTAATGTCTCAAAATACAGCCTAGGCAAGTACTTCTGCACTTCACAGACAGACTCTACAAACAAGCTGGAGGCAATCCAAGGAGTGAAGACAGGGAAGGAAATATTAGAGGCACTGTGAGGATTTAATCTGTGATAGCTTCCCTTAACGCCATGCTTGTGAGACTTTACTGTATGTAGTTTTGAACAAGTAAAACCAGACATATCATCAAAATGTTAACAAGTTTGGTTAAAGCCCTTGGGGACAATGGCTGAACTACTGGAAGTCAGCACAGAAGTTGACTGCAGTGACATGCTTAGGCAAGCAGAGGCTGGCAATGAACAAGTACTAAGGGCTCTTGTCTTGATTGCAATGATTATGTCACAGTCCTGTTGACCTGGACCTTATACTTTGTTGGGACTTCAAGAGGCCAAGTTTTAAGGGCTGACATTTGAGAGTCTTTTGTGAGCAAGCTTTGGAAAGTTGACTATATGTTCTGCTGTAGGCCGTTCCCTTATGTAGCTTCATGGCACTCTACTGAGGCAGGTTAGAAAAAAGACATTTTCTTCAGACAAATTCAAAACCAGAATCTATTTAATTGAATTAAATATTAAACCAATTATAATTAGCTCAGTGATCATGGTTTTATTTGGTTATTCTAGAGCATGATGCCCATCTTATGCTGCAGTGCTCAGGTAACTCTTGATGCTTTCTGTACTAAAGGATCCTTGGAAGTGTTCAAGGCCTGGTTGGACAGGGCTTTGAGCAGCCTGCTTGAGTGGGAGGTATCTCTGCTCACAACAGGGAGGTTGGAACTAGATGAACTTTAAGGTCCGTTCCAACCCAAACTGTTCTGTGATTCTATGGGTGGGTCTAACAGCAAGGCAAAGATACACGGGAACACGTACAGAGGGGATAATAAAGAAAGGAAAGAGAAGTCAGTGTCACTGCTTGTCATGGAGCACAGACGTCTGTCTGCTTGGGGCAAGGTCTGCAAACACATCTGAAGTGCTCCAAAACTCCAGGTACCTTATGCATCTATGCTGCTGGAGCATGGGTGAATTAGATGGGCTACCTGCTTCTGACTAATTGAGGGTCAGCTCTGGGAGAGCGATGAAAATGCATTGGTGACATGTTTGTGTTTTTGGGGGAAGCTGGGAGATTGGGAAGGTGACTTAAGGACAGCTGTTTTTGCTACCTATCTTATTTCTACCGATTTTGCACATGGTTTCCAGCACATGTACCAGTTTTGGTTTTTAATATGATCCAGTTGAGCTGTAGGGTCAGATTCTTGTCCTAGTCACTTAAATGTAAAATCAGATTACTTGTATTCACCAATAGTTCCAGACTTCTACTTTGTGTACATAGAGCCGTGGGGAGCAATGCTCTTTCAGAGCGACATCCTAGAATTCATTTGTGAAACTGTGAAGTTTTATTAGATCCATCATTAGAAGAGTTTCTAAGTCAGCGCTCTCCTACCTGGAGAGAGTTGACCCCTGCTCCAAACTCCTTCATCGCTTGCAGAATGCTTTTAATTGTAAAATATAGGTCTCACCCCTCTCTTAAATGCATCCTCCAAGGTTGCTTTTCAGGTTTCGCTGACAACTCATGAAAAGAAAGATCCTATACATTTGCTTTCAGGATGTTGCAGCCCAGATTTAGGGTGCATTTCTAACTCAAACAATTTTTCTGTACACGCAGCTGCTGGACTGTTTCGGGATTCCTGTGCTGATGGCTTTGTCGTGGTTCATTCTCCGAGCAAGATACAGGCTGATACATTTTCTTGCTGTTGCCGTCTGTTTGCTTGGTGTAGGAACAATGGTGGGTGCAGACATTTTGGCAGGAAGGCAGGACAGTGAAGGTAAGGAGTGCTTTATTGCAGGGGGGGAAGACTGGAGAGATGGTTCCTGTTGTGGGCTAACTTGTAAAGCAGAAAGAGGAGCACATGCAGGGGGAGTGGATATAATTCTGTTTTAAAAGAGGAGAACATGCTGCTATTTGTATTTCTTGTCCAAGAAGAGGAGATAGTGATTTTGTGGGGAGCTGTGGAATTTCTTTGCTTGTGTGTTTGGATTATTTCTTCCACCTTAAAAGAGAAACGCTTTTGTTAAGCTCAGATTTTGCTGCTATTCATTACATGTGACAGAAGTCTCATTCTTGAAAGCTTGTTAACTTGGACTATTATGTGAGATGGTTTAATAGAAGAAGTTGCCTCTCCCTGCAAACCTTGTCTTGGTTACACAGTATCAGCCTGCTGGTACCCAGTCTTCTCTGATTTGCACTTTTCTTTGAGTACAAATACCAAATAAAAAGCTGCTCACAGCAGCTGACTTCTCAGAGTTATCTTTGTCAGACCCAACAGAAGTGGCTGATGTATCCCCAAGGCCTGTAGGCTGCAGTCTGGAAAAGCAGGGGCTTACTATGGGAGAGCAAGAGGAGATGGGGCAGGATGCTGGGATTCCTGGGGCCTCTGGGAGGAAGGCTGGTCTCTGAGGACCAGGATTCAGCTGGGTGCAGATAAGGGCAGTTCTTGTCTTCTCTGTGACAGATGCCCAAATCAACCCATATTGTAGTCATCTTATTTTGAATAAGAATCTTGAATTTTTAGACAAAGGGTATGGGACAAGATAAATTTCAGGACATTGTCTTCATCAAGCAGCATAGAGATAAGCCTGTGTGGCATTATTTTGGGACCTTAGTAGGTAAGACACAGAACAAACTGAAGTTTAGCGTTACGGCTATGTGGTACAAGCATCTTGGTCCTGAGGGAGAGAAATCTTTCCCTGAGACTTTAAGACAGTTGTGCTTTATTTGCTGACCTGGGGATCCTTACTACTGCTTACCCTCATATTTTAGACATATTTTCTTAGTGATTGCCAACTGGCTTAGGGAAGGAAATTTTAAATCAATTCAAGGATTTAAAAAACAGGGATCCTCTTGCTGTTTAGCTATTTTAGCAGCATTTACTCGATAAGTGATTGTAGCACAGTCCCATTTGCGCAGTATAAATACATTGCAGCAGGACACATGGTACCAACCCATCTACAGTGCTCACTTAAGACCTGTCATAAACCTGAAGCTGAGTCCAGGTCCCACCAAAATTGACATATTGATTCTAGAAAGACTTGAATCAGTCCTTAATGCAAAAGTGGAGGCAATATTCATGAAAGGCACAGAGCATTTCTAACCAGGAATTTTCTCAACTTCCTGCAGTGCCCAAGGTCAGCAGAAGTAGGATTGGACCAGATGATACAGCAGTGTCTTGGTCAGGATGAGATGTAAATGCTGGGTTTAACTCATTCCTCATTCCAGACTGTGCAGGGTGAGGTGAACAGGCAGCAGAGTCCGTGCCCAGACACTCCTCTGCACACGCAGGAGGCGTTTCCTTTCCCCTTACCCTGGAATGCGCTAGAAAGGTAGAGATGTTAGAGATAAATTTGCTTGTCTTTTTAAGGAAAGTTAAAAAGTATTTGCAGCCTTACCCTTAATTGTGGATTAATATTTCTGTACAGGTAGTGACGTGGTGATTGGAGATGTCTTAGTGCTTCTTGGTGCTTCTTTATATGCCATTTCTAATGTGAGTGAGGAATACATTGTGAAAAATCTGAGCAGAGTGGAGTTTCTAGGAATGGTGGGCTTGTTTGGGACTATTGTCAGCGGTCTACAGCTGTAAGGATCTAATATTTATTTTGAAACTAATTAAGAATATTCTACAGATGATTGCTTGTCTACCATGAAATGCTGTTATTAATTAATTCTTTGTTACATCTGCATTTGGTCTATATGGGAGTCCTTCCACTTGAATTGATTTATGTTGCTGATCAGCATCCATTTTATATTCTTTTTATTTGCACTACTCTTATTACAGCAATTCTAAAACTGAACTCCTGCAATTGAACACATGCGATACTTGGCTTATTTTTGATTTTGTTATGTTCATGAGGACACTGAGTATGCTGAGGACTATTGACAGGAATGTATTTCTTAATGGGTTTTCTCTGTGGAAAATTTTAGGAGATAATTGTTAGATCTTCCATATAAAACTGAAGTTTAAAATGAATACTCTTGCAAATAACTCATTTCTCATCATTATAGTTAAAAATTTCTCCAAATGGTATATCAAATAAAACCAAATCTCCAGGGGATTAAAAAGCCTGTGAAAAAGGCATAAGAATTAAATAACAGTGCTCTTAACTTTCAGGCACTTTAATTTTCAAGTCTTTTTTTCATGCCTGTTAGATGTTTGAGTTAGTGTCATTCAATAAAATTTCAAACAAAAAATTAAGGGATTATAAATCAAAATGCTTCTTATATATTTTGATAATTGAATTCTCTACTTGAAAATGATTTTTTCCCCCCTTTTTTACTGCATTATATCTTTTCTCTAATTCTAGAGCCATTGTGGAACATAGGGAGATAATGAGAATTCAGTGGAACTGGAAAGTTGGTATGTGTATAAAAAAATGATGTGAATGTTAAAGAACACTGGAAAATTAGATTTAGACTTTGGATGCTGGGATTTGCCTTTTCTTTCTCAGAACATTAAGCAGCATTAATTATATTTCACAAATGTATTTTCTGCGAACTTTGCAGCTCAGCAAAGAGATAAGGTTTGCAGGATTGAACATTTAAAGCAGGTTTTGCATTTTACATATAACATGAAACAATTTCTTAAAATAAAGTGAAATAATTAAAAATTAAACCTGTTTCATTACTGATGTTTGGTGTTGGAACATCACAAAAACAGTTTTCTGTTTTCCTTTCTAAATACTGGAAAAATTGATTTTGTGAGTACATTTTGACTTGAACAGAACTAAACATTATCAAGAAATATGGCTTTAAATTTCTTTAGTCAGCTCTTAGTGGTATCTAGAAAGGAAGGAGAACTTTCTTGTACAGATACTGTAATTCTTGCGATACATGGTAGTCTTGGAAAAGAAGGATTTCTTCCATGTTTTTCTTACATTGACGTTCCCATATCTTTTAGGAGACCTTATCCTAAAAGATAAAAATGCGTATTTTTAAAGCATCTGAAAACTATCAGTGTTCTTTAAAATCATTGTTCTGTGCCTGAGGAGTAACTTGCCTTGTTTTACAGCATTGTTGTTCACAGCCTTTGCCCTGTGCATGTTTGGCCTGTATAGCTTCATGCCAGTTGTCATTAAAGTTACCAGTGCAACCTCAGTCAACCTGGGTATTCTGACTGCAGATCTCTACAGTCTGTTCTTTGGGCTTTTCCTTTTCCATTATAAGGTAAGTACATTCATTCCTTCACTTTCACGTTCTTTCAGTTATGTTTCTATTACAAAATTATAAATAAAGCATAATGTTCTTAAAAGCCCCTGAACAGTCGTTTGCATCTGTACGGTTCTACAGCTTGTGTTGTTCATTGGTGGCAGATGTGAATCAGGAGTTCTGCTTAGTTAATGACATAGCATTGCACCATTAGGCAGAGGGTGATTTTCAAACTGTTTCACACTTGAAGGAATAAGTTAATGTTAAGAGATAGTAAATAATCTCCTGAGGTGTTCAAATGGTTGTGTTCTTGCTGAAAGCCCATTATGGGACTGTATGTTAGTTCTGGTTCATCACTCCAAGTGTCCAAAGAGAGGGTTTGAATCTCCCCTGTCCTGGCAGGCATTTGGTTTCTTAAAGAGGACCAGTTTGATTTCCAGAAGTGAATATTTTCATTAAGCAATTTAATCAGTTCATAACCAACATCTTGGGTTAACAATCAAGCACTCTCAGTGCTACTGCTAAGGGGAGACTAAAGAAACTGAAAAAAATACAGATAAATATATTATGCTGCATGCTTTCCAAGAGGCAGTTGCTTTTATTGTACTCTAAAACACTTTTGGCAGTGTCTACTCAAGCTAAATGACAGTGTGAAAAGGATTTCATTCCACCCTACACTTTTCATCCAGAATCATTTGTGAGAACCTACCTTGTTAAAGCAATTGGAGTAATTGAGTCAGTCACTCAGTGACTGGAAGGGCTTAGTGAGAAGCTTGTGAGCTTTGCTGAAGAACTTAATTTGTATTATTCCATGTGGTTGCTTTCTCTTCAGGCAGAAGCTTTTAGGTCAGATTTGTTTCTGAAAATGAAGGCAGTGCAGAGGTCTGGTAATGGTAGGGTCTGACAACAGCTAGATTTTCCTTTGCAAGAGTCTCTTATCTCAGCTTTCCTCCCTGTTTCGGGTTCCAAAATTGCTCCAAGCTACGAAGCATCCATTAAAAATGAATGCAGAAAGCAAACCATACTTATATTCTAACAACAAATCCTTTCTAAGTCACTTCCAAACATGTATTTTGGCACCCAGATAGCTTAATTTGAGAAGTGATTATAAATTTATATTCATAATAGTGAAGAGCTTTGGAAGGGATATATTAAACTTTTATTCTTCTGGATTTTTGGCTTATTTTGGGGGAAAGTTTCTCTGGGAGCATACCATCTCATAATTGCCAATAGCAGGTTATTCTGGTAGCTAAAAGAAAAAATGAATTAGAGAAGACTTTAGGATTGTATTCAGAGAATTTCAGATATTTTTTGAAATAGGAACTTGAATCTGTGGTTAGAAACAAAGAAGTAGCAAAAAGGGGAGCAATAATAATGCTGCATTCTTAGCTATTGGAGGATTTGAGATAACTTGGGCAACGTGAACTGAGAGAGGCCACTTTTGACATGCCTTTTAACATAATATTCAGCAGCAGAAAAGCATATTGCCAAGTTAACCATATACCTTCTTTACCTATGGGGCAAACAAACCAGCCAGGACATTTGCTGGATTAAAAAGCACCCTGGAGACAGGAATCTACAGATAAAAATACAGGGAATTGTTCTGTTTTCCTTGTTACTAGATGATATTTCACAATAAGCTGCTGAGAGCTTGGCTGGGCTGCAGAGTGGCGCAAGCCACAGAGAGCTCTGAATTGCTGTGGTCTGAGCCTACTCTGAAACAGGAGCAGCACAGGCAGTGGCTACAGCAGAAACCAGGCCCAGGAATTGAGGTTCTGATTTGATCACAATGCTTTCTAATGTACTTGACTTTTCAGCCTCAGTTTAAAGTGAAATGTGAATTTTGCATGCCTGTTTTGAACTCTTTTTCTTTCACTCCATAATGAATCTTTGCTGTGCTTCCTAAGGAGCTCATTATATAAATACCTGTAATCCCTCAAGAAATACTGAAAAAGGTCTCCAAATGATTTTGTTGTATAAACTCCTATGGAAGGGAGTATACTGCACTACCAGACACTAGATGGAGTTACAGTCCTCCACTAACATTTGAAGTAATCTTTAGGCTTGACAGTGACAATGAGAATATAAGCTGCACAAAATATGACTGAAATCAATGTAAGAAGCAATGAAGTAGTTGTGATATTTGAAATTGAAATAAAAAAAAAAAGAAAAATCCCATGAAAAGAACACAGAGCTCTCCTCAAAAACGAAAGGAAATAAAAGAGCATAGGCCTGTTGGAGCAGCATGGGTAAGGTTCACCTCTGTCAATAGCTGCAAAAACATGAACAGGCCTTGAATACATCAGCTACACTGCAACAGCTTTGGCACCCTGACGTGGTGACTCTATCCATTCTTGGAGGAATTAACTCAGTAGGATCAGAAACACCTCTAGCCTTGTGTGTGCTGCACTACGAGAGGGACCTGCAGCTCCTGCGACTGTCCAGTCTCGCCTGCCAGCCACAGGTCCTTGCATACAGGCATATGTTCACTCAGGGCCTCAAGCTGGAGAATTTGTGCAGGTGATTTGATACAGACCCACGCTCTGCCCATTTTACGGGAATGGGTCAGTCAGGGGTAGGATCATGGGTGATGCCGCTGCCTCCACTGGGGTATGTTCAGAGCTTGGTGCTTCGTCCCAAGCAGAGTGAACACTTGAGTCCAAGCTTCTCCAGGCAAACAAGCAGCAAGGTGAGGAAAGAAGGCATTTAGCACAAGGCCACTGTGTTTCAGTCTGCTTTTCCTTTTGTGTATTGTCATGCAAGGGTTCCCATGCCAAGTGACTGCTGGCTAGGAATTGCAATGCCTTAATTGTAGATGCCTCAGTCTTTTTTGGATCAAAGTCCATTGTCCAGGTACTACAATTCATTTCATCCAACTCTGCTGCTTGATAGACTAGAACGTATTTTTCAAGCATATCTAAGGAAGCTAAGGAGGTTAGGGAATATTGACAGTGGGATGTAGGATACACGATGTCCTTCCTCCTACTGTTTAATCAGTGTGGTTTGACAAAGGCAAAATGGACAATTTTAACAAATCTGATGAAATATTCCTGGCTGTGGATAACTTTACACCTTGTATTATTGAATCTGCTGTTATGAAATAAGCATTTATTTTTCGGTCGAGGTGGATGAATTTTGGCAATTACTGAAATTTTAATGGGCAAGTGAACAATAGTGAATCAAATGCCTGGTGTTTCTCAGCAGTTCACACTCTTACCTCACATCAGTCTTAACCAAGCAGACCTTGTAAAAGGAGCCCGTCTCCCTCCTTTTGAGGACTTGCTGGGTGTAGGGAGCAAACTGGTTTTGGTCCAGTAATAAAGCCTGCAGATGGTCAAGAGATCTGTGCAGTCACCTGTTCTGGTGACTTCCAGTAAGATGGAGAGATTAATCTCTTGCCAGGACCTGGAATATTTGGCTGTGCTGGATCAAAATTCTCTTAGGGATAGAGTGTTTCAGCATTCGTGTGTGTAAACAATGGTCCTGCAGCCATTTGTTCTCTCTTAAGATTCTTGTATGTAGACCTGAGGAAATTGCCTGTCCAACAGTGTTGAGGATGAGATGCAGAGAAAACCAGCCAGCAGGCTCAGGTCTTTAAGTAAATGGAGCTGTTGAATTTTGATTTTTCAGACTTGAATCCAGGTCATGGTGATAAAAATTATTTTAATGAGGATTAAAAGGAAGGGTGGCTTTCACACTCTTAAAACAAAGCAGCATTGACATGTTTTTACAATCAGGCAAGACTTAATGCATCTCTTTCTTTCCTCTGCCAGTTTTCAGGTCTTTATATCCTGTCCTTTGTTATCATCATGGTGGGCTTCATCTTGTATTGCTCCACTCCAACTCGGACAGCAGAACCCACCGCCTTGCCACAGCCTAACAGCACTGGTTTGGACAACGCTGCACTAAAGCTCGAGGAGGGTGACAGTGAAACTCCAGCCATAACTGTGCAGTTCACAAGAGGAGAAACTGTGGTGGTCAGCACTGATTAAAGAAACGGCAGCATTTCAAAACAGAGCTTTTTTTTTTTTTTTTTTAATTGCCAAATTTCCCTCAAATATTAATCCAGAGAGTTGTCCTACTGCCAAAGCACGTGTCATGCTGTGCTGGTTTTAATGCACTGGGTAGACTTTTAAGGCCAGATCTTCAATCAGTGAAATTATTGATTTGCCCTTGCGGAAAATCTGGCCCTTAGAAGAAGACAGATTAGTATTTATGTGGAGTCTCTGGAAAGTTAGAGACTGTTATTTTTAAATGCTTAATTAACTTAACAGCAAATGCTTGGGAAAAAAACTAAGCCAAGGCAAGCTCTCAGGTCACTGAGTGGAGCAAATACATTTTATATTGCGTTAGGGACTTAAATCTGCATGATGCTTTCAGAGGGCTTCATGGTTTCTACCCCTTGGTGCTGAGTACCCTCAAATAGCATCTTGCAAAAGCTGTTCAGCTTCTCACAGGACCTAGTTCTGCAAGCCATATTACATCCATACACCTTCCACGTGCTGGTGGACTTAATTCCTCTACCGGAGGATTTGCTTCCTATGTTCTGTTCAAATGTTCATCTCTTCATATTGCTGCACTCCCTGTTGCAGCTGGGGTGGCAACATGTATTTGAATTTTGCTAGTAAGGGAAGTTTGAGTACGTGTTTTTCTAGTGCCTTCTGTTTCTCTCTCAGTGGTCTTTTGTTTGCTGTGTTCCCACTAGGTGGGGGAGGCAAAAGCAGGCCCTTGCTCTGTTCAGTAAGAACTGAATGTGGGTTTCCTTTTGGGATGAGACAGCAAAAAGCTTTGAACTGAAGTTCACTTCTCAGTGAACTTCTCCATGAAAGACGACACATTTCTGCTGGAACAGTTGAATACAATTGACATTTCTTGAAAAAATTGAATCATCTTAACCTACTGTCATTGCAACAATAATGACGTAATATCCAAAAGGTTAAGTGCTTTCAGTAGATACACTGGCAGTTTTCCTCCTCCTCTTCATATTTACAATAAATGATTAAAAAATATAAGACTGCAATTTTAACATCAGTAAAACCATACTGGGGTTTTATTTTCCTTTATATTTTGTATAAGCCTTTGGAGTGCAGGTGTATGAAGTAAAAAAAGAATAAAGTATTCAGCAGCTGAAGAGTTGGTCTGGGTTTGCTTATTTTTTTAAGCTAGAATTTCTTTATTGCTCAAAATTATATTAATTAATTTTATCAACCAAATAATTGTTTTAATGGCTGAGCTTTGCTCTAGAAGAAAATACAACGTTTTCTTAAGATATTGGTGATCCAACAACAGGCTGGGTTTGTTTGTTTCTGGTGTAGTTTATTCAAGCAAAATAATTCAGGAAAAATGGTACCTGATTTTAGTTAGCAATAGCAAAACCAAGGATCAGCAGATACTGTGGGAATGAGCATTGCTTTTTCACTGAGTGGTTCGTGCGTAGAAGGGTGCAGAGGTGCTGATGTTTTATGAAGAGCATTTGGGTCCCCTGCCATGTAAAATGCTCCTTTTGAGGGGGGATGGTATTTATTTTGTACTCTGTGTGGTACGATCAGTGTAACCTGATGTATGTTTTATCTGAAAATACATAGAAGTGTGTATTGACTCAGACTTTGACCGGTCTTCAAAACCTGAGATCATCTTGTGGCATGCTGTGAGTGCTCAGGCAGTAGCTCATCTTCTCAATATATTGACCACTGAAACCAAAATTTTGTAAAACATGGGTGAGGTTCCAGGCACAGCCTGTTAACTATGGATTTGTTCTTCTGAGGCTTTTAAAATCTGACTATAATAAGAGATTGAAATCTGATTCAAGGAAATTGGGACAGACAGGACTTACACTGAACTACAAGAAGAGGGGAGCAGTGTGGGGCAGCAACCCAGCTCAGATTCCTCAGCATTACTCTGGGACAGCTTAGTGATCTGACAGTTACAGTCTGAACTGAAAACTTCAACTCTGTTTCACAGAGTGAAATCACTGTGACTTAATTTTATATGGTGTGATTTAACCCTATACAAAATAGCTACCTACAATGTGCCATGAAAATAAGGTTAAGATCTGTGTTGATGTCACCAAGAAGGCCTGGAAGGTCTTTCAGGCTTTCAGCGAGATCAAGGTGGATATTTTTTTCTCAGTCCTTCTGTCAATGACTCTATGCCCTTGCCATCCCCATGGTGTCTCCCATTTCTCTCTTTGTGGCCCTGCTGTATGCAGGGAGCTCCTCTGTCAGCCTGGGGTGGTGGCTAGCTACATGCTGATGGTCATGCACACCTAGTGTCCTACCGTCCTTGCCCTAAATTTCCTATTTCCACCCTACCTGGGTGAAGAGGAGGCAAAGCTGACTTTGCATGAACTCTGCATCACAAACTGGCACTGTGGTGCAGTCCAAGCTCTGGGCACAAGAAGTACTTGAAGCCTGACCTTGCAAAGACCTCAGCATGGGGTGCTGGCTCCCTGAACCTGCTCTGCATGGAATGGGACCAGGTACATCACTCCTACTTGCCGTCTGTCCCATGGATCGGAAGGAACTGCAGACTGTTAAAGAAAGATGCATTGCTTCAGAGCACAAGTGACAAATGTATTGCTCTTGGGGAAACAAATGTTCAGTTAATGAATCACATATGCCAGATCCTCTGGTACCTCAGAGACAAGGTGCACGGATGAGTCTTTAACACAAATCCTTATGGAATATTGGAATAAGCTGGAGAAAAAAAATCCAGCTGTCACTTGCATTAAACCCAAGAATCCAAATAAAAATGTGTGACATCCAGCCTCCCTCCAAGGTTTGGTTACAAGAGATCAAAATACCGGGCATCAAAATGTCATGGTGTGTTGAAAAAAGAAAGAAAGAAATTAGTGCGGCAGTAATTGAGCGGTGACATTATGTGTGCTAGTTCGAAGGAGAAGATGGGCTTGTGGATGTCAGCTATTTTAAGATTTTTGACCTTTCATAAGTTGCACATACTCAGTTCTATATGATGTGATATCTGGGACAAGCATATCAGTTCTTGTCAGCACCATTCATTCACACTATGTATTGCAGGATATTTCATTGTGTTAAACATGTCTGTCTTGAAACTATCTTTCAATCAATTTAAGAAGTTCGGCAGAGAGAAGCTGCACAAGCTACATGATCAATCATGAACAGTTTTGATTTGAGCAAGCAGACAGATATTCCTAAAAGTGCAAAGTGAAGGATCCTGTGACTGGTTTGGTCTTTCACCAAAATGCAGGCTATTGGCAATTTTAGTGTTACACCTGATGAGAATCTGATGAGCTGTGATGTTACGTCATTTAAAGATTGACTTGAGGCTACACCTAAACCTATGCTCATCAGACAAACAGCATCCAAGGTATCGGAATCTTACCCTCTTGAGCTCTCTCGTTGCAGTCCTTGTAGGGAGCAATTTGGCTCTCCCTTGGAGTTTTCTTGTTTTGAGTGCCTAGGTTTAGGTGGAAGCCCCCCAAGTCTAGAGACCCCAACCAAGTGCAGGGTCCCATTCTTATGGCCACTGGTGTCTGCAGTGAGGGGCTGTGCAAGGTTTAAAGGTTTAAAATTTATGTGAGACATGAAAGAGGCATGGAGAGATTTCCTTAGCAGCTATGGGAAACCCATGGCTGATTCAGCAGTATTTGTGTGCAGTGGTATCTAAAGTGTGCATCCTTCACTCCTCTCCAGATACAATTTAATTTTTCTCTTGTTTAAGAGCATTCAAGACTGAAAGTTATAGATTTTATAGAAACGAGCCATAAGGGAAAATCTGACTACTTGTACAACAGAGGTCAACACATTGCCGAATGCTCAGAAGCAAGAAATACATCATGTGTGCATCAGTGATGAGGAAAAATTAACTCTATCCCAGCAAAAACAGGAGAAAGGTGTAGGTTTTTGTTAAGTTGCAGCATCTCTTTAAAATCTTGTTATTAAATTCTCAAAGCAATATTGAATTAATCTCTTCTGCAAGTAGGAGCATTGATTTTTTTTTCATGAACTGGCTTTTGGATGTTCAAGACTAATGTATTTTTGTTAAGCTACCAGCTGGGAACAGTTGTGGTATTTTTGTCTTAAATGTATGGCCTGAAGTCACTATCGCTCTCCCCATGACATCACCCTATTCAAAATAAACTTTTATTTCCCCAGTTCCTCTCCAGACGGTCTCCCAGGCTGTCAATACCATGAGCAGAGCTTGGGCAACAAGGCAGAAAGATCACTGGGACTACAGGTGAAAGGTGTGTTTTGTCCTCATACCTCATAGTATCAGAGTCTCCAGAGTACTCCGAAAGAGCAGACTATATACTGAAAGTACGTTGCAACTTCCAAAGAAGGCATTAAAGAAGATGGCTTAAAAAATTATAGTGACACATTATTGTACAAAATGAAATTTTCATGTTTATTTGAAATGTTAAGATGTTTTAATAGAAATACCAATGTATTTATTATGTACTGATGTCTGGAAACAGTGAAACATCTCCAGAAGTAGAGGTCACTGGAAGTTTATGTAAACAGCAGCTAGTGACAGCAGTTGCAATTCCTTAGGAATATTCTTGATGTTACAGGAGTCCAGGGTAATGTTGCTGCTCTTCAGCACCATCTGTTGACACCGTATCTAATTTTAATTAGGAAGAGCACTGTGACAGGCAAAAGTGCACCTTCCCCAACACAACAATTTAACTCCGTAAATGCATGATTGAGGGGGTGATTGGGGTTGGATTAAACGTGGCAGGAAACGGATGCACAAAAGCATGGCTGCTTGCCAGTAGTCCAGAAGAGATTGGTTTTGCTTTAACCCATAATTCAATAAACCAGATAACTCATCCATACACAGATTTTTATAACAAAGTTTTAGCCTCAAACATGGGCCAATAGAACACCTTCTCCTTGAAAATTTGACCAAACCCATGACAAAATTCAAACTGATCGAAAAAGGTTTTTCAGGGTAAAAAAATGCCACCAACCTCAAACAAGCCAACACTTCATGTTCTGATGATAATACGTGTGTATGAATAATATCTGTGCCCTTGAAAAATCAGTGAGTATTTAAAAACCTGTACAGGTACACATTACAACTCACGTTCTTTGCTGTACTGTTTGCAGCAGAGTTCCTTCAAATTGGTTGCAAGGAGGATGCTCCTTGAAGCTCAACAACCTTTATAATTTGTCTCCCTCTGCCATCAGTGTGCCTGTTTGACTGCCCTGAAGAAATTGCTTTCATTTAATAAAGTTTATACATTGCATGTGTTAAAAAAAAGAAATCCTGCTGGGTAATCCTATCTCTTGTAACATCTGTAAATTAATTTGTTTCTTGAGAGCAAGAATGATTTGTAACTCACAACAAAACTAAAGTAGCATGACTAGATTAAGAAGAGCATTCAGGCAGCTGGAATGCAATTACAGCATAAATGCACATGCTGTGTTAATGTGATATTAAGGTTATGAATTTAGTGAAACAGAAATCAGCATGCACAAAGATATGCTTCCTTTCTTTCTACAGGGTTTGTCTGGCCATGCTGACATGAGAAATGTCTGCATTGGCTAAACCCGAGGACTACGTGTGAGTTTCATGCCTGCAGACAGGAGATGCCGTCTTAGCTCTGCATTGCACCAGCTCATGGACAGCAACACACTGTGCTCTGTCAGAGAGATTCTGCTCTTACTCCAGAGGTTTTCCCTAGTTTAAGGGAGACAGGAAGCACACAGTTGCTCTGTTTGCACAGAAACATGGCTAAGCAGGGTAGGGTGCTGGGCACCTCTCACCCATCCTTAATTCTTGCAGGAGCTGCTGTGGGGCTTTCCCTGGGCAGCGGGAAGGACCTGTAGGAGCCCAGCCCTTGGCTGGGATGCATTGCAGCTGCAATAGCATTCTCAGGATCTCAGTTTCCATTAGGGCATCATTTGCCAAAGGTGGGTTGTCCCTTGGTCTCTGCAAAGAGCAGCCACTGCAGCAATAGAGCTGTCATGGGCCCTCCAGCAGCATCGTGAGGACAGAGTGAAGGTATGGGGCCCCAAATCATCTTAACTGCAGTGAACCCTGGGTCCTGCCTCACTTCCTGGAATCCACTTTGAGAAACACAGGTGATGAGTTTTCCTGGAAGGGATTTGCGACAGGGTGGGTGTGAGGAACACATGTCAGGATTTGGGCTTACCTCAGCCCTCCATCCTGGTGGGGACCTTAACTAGATTTCAGTGTTGCTACGTAAATGTGTGAGGCATCGATTCTGAATGCAGAACGCTGTATGAGACACATTCCTGCAGAGCCAAGTAACTGGCACAACTTTAGGTTTACACCAGAAAATAAAAGAGGTTGTTTTCTGGCCCCTTAGCCAAGACTGCAGGTTCAGTCACAGCTGAGATCTTGCTTCTGCAAAGAGTAAAATATTTCCAGCATCACAGCAGCTAATATGTAGAGGGCTCTGTGAATCACCAGAAAGCCACCAAATTTAAATTACTCTTTACATTTGGAGTTGCTTTCTATTAATATATTTCTTTGGGTTTTTTGCCATGAAAATATTTCTCTGCTTTTGTCTACTCAAATAATGCAACCATTAGCTTCTTTGACAGATTGGTCTAGCAGAAAGGAGAAGGTAGTGGGAACAAAAGAAACCCTCACTGAAGGTGCGCTACCTCAGGCACACTTGCAGTAAACAGTAAGATTTTCTGCAAAACTGTAAAACATCATGTAACTTGGCTGGTGGTCACACTTTGGTCTCGTGGAGTTGCATTGGAGGGGAGCCTGCCAAGGCAGGGCGCTGGGCCGGTCGTGGTTATGTCCCTGGATGTTCACCAAAGCCTGAGAAAAGCAGCGCTCTGAGCAGGAATGTCAGCATTTGGAGGAGGCCCTGTGTTGTGTGACACCTTCAGCCATTTCAGCACAGCACATGGCACTCGTGGCGATCCCGCTGGGCCTAGAACTGGTGGCTGCCTCCCCTTGCATGGTACTCCCGCTCCCATTCTCCTTAGGCTCGGTGAGAACCTCTGAGGTGTTTGTTACTGTTTTGGGGGTCCTTTAGTTGCGGAGTCTGAAAAAGAGTGAAGGGGGAGTCACAGTCAACCAGCACAATGGTTTTTTTTATCTTACTAAACTGAGGATACATCTCACAGGGCCCTGGCAGGCAGCATGAAGTTCTGTCTGAATGCCTCAGGAGAGTGCTGGGGGGGCTGCAGAGGTCAGTGGGACCCCAGAGTGGTGCAACTCTTGGTGGGAGCCACATGCCAGTTTGGTCTCAGAGGATGCTGACTTTCTCACTCCCAAGAGACCCTCTTGGAGGTAAATGACCTTTCAGTAACATAATGATCAGGACAGCAAGATCCAGGAGTCAGCAAGGAAGCTAAAATATTCAAGACCCATTGATGGCCTTGCATGCAGGTGGTAGGACACAGCTCATGTCCCTACATTTGCACTTCTTTCCTTAAGGTTGAGGCCTCAAGGATCTGCCTTCCAGGACAAGCTCCTGGAAGGCGATGGTCTGTGCTTGTCTTCCTCAAGTTTGTCTGGCGAAGTCCAACCAGCACAGGCCATACTTTGCCAGCCTTTATTTTCTCTGTTTCACCCAGTGAAGGCTGTAGCAGAAGTTAGCTGCACCGTTGGCTAGCTCAGGTGAAATTAGTGGGGGACGACCAAGTAATTCCTCCCTGTCCTCGTGTCTGGGTGCACACCATGATCCTGTTGTGACACTGTTTCAGGAGACTGAGCAGGGTTAAATGTGCCAGGCCCACCTCACTCATGTTCCAGGTACTTTTTATAATGTCCTTTGCTAGCCTCTGCTGTGTGATTTCTGTACCAAATTGTTTAGGTGTCAGGAATCTGCACACATTTCATGCAAGAACAACCAGTTACAAGGGTTATTGCAGACTTCATTGATGATGGTGTGATGGCGATCTCTTAAATGTCGAGGCTGTGCATGTACCCGGGCCCTGCTTTCTTTCAGCAACGTCTACTTTTGTTAATGGGCAGCACATGAATTTGCACAGCACACACTCTTCATCCCTTAATGCTGCTCAGTATTTTATCCCTTAATGCAAAGTCAGTATTTTCCCCTGAGATGGGCTGCAGTGTCTGGATTGAGGGAGAAGTGAGTCAGCCCAAGGAGTCACTGAGGTAGTTCAGAGGATCCAATAAACTAGTATGACACGAAATGTTGCTAATAAAACATGAGATGTTGTATCACACACACGTACTGGTTTCCTGTAGGTCTTTTAAAGACTTGTAATTTTGAGGTGTCTGCTCTCTTTTATCTACAGTTCCTCCGCAGATGTTTCAGTCATTTTTGAATGGCTGCTGGGGAAAAACGGTACTGCATAGAGGAAAGGGAATGATTTATCCAAGCATGAAAGACATTTCAAAAGACAAATGTCCCAACCCAGGCTGTTAACCTTAAGACTCCACCATGAGGATTATGGTCTATTGAGAGCTAGCAACTTTTCTGTAAAGAAAAGAACCTTTTATCTCAGTATTGAATGAGGAGAACTGCTCACCATTCTTTCTGCAAGAGAGTACGACTGTCTTTTAGCAGCATTATTGGGCTGCTGGCAGAACTTTGAGTCAAGTTTGTAAAAAACTGAATTAAGACTGTTTTAAAGAAGGCCTGCATTTTTTTTTTTAATTTGCTTGTAGTGTTATGAAGTTTTCCACAGGGACTACCTCAATTTGCCCCAGATCATTTAATCACCATTCAGTTAGCAGAAGCAATGGATCAGAGAAATTTCATTAAAATGATCCAATATTCAATTTTTTTTATAATTTGGAGATGCTTCATGTTGAGTTACTCATTACTGAATCAGCCTTTAGCCTCATAGAAGAACTGTTCTGAGGATTGTGCTCCTCATCCTCCAGACAATGCTGATTTATTTGTGTCCATGAGATACCAACCATGTATGAAAAACAAGACAAGCCTTAAAGTCAGCACATGACAGGTGCTGACCTGTGACCAAATCCTTCACACTCTTCTTTTAAAATAGGGAAGAGACAACAAATGACAGCTGCCAATCTGATTTTTCCCAGTAAGGAATTGTCCTATAGATGCTTTTGTTGGATGAATTTCGGTCACATTCCTTGTTTAATTGACTAAGGATGGCTAAAATGGACTTGTATGCATTGGTCTTTCCTTTCTGTGATCAGCTGTAGCAAGGTTAGTCTTGCTCCATAATGGACATGTCCCTATCAGTGGCTACTGGCAGCATGGACTGGCAGGTGGGATAAGGGCCCTGAACAGCCCTGTGGGCTCCAGGAAGGAAGGTGGTGGTCATGGTGCCCATACCAGGTCTCACTGCCTTCCCCCTCTGCTGCTGAAGACTGCACAGACAAGTGTTTGCGAGGACACCAAGGTATGATGGGGCAATTCTGAGTCACTCATGCAAGAGCCCTGGCACCCCGGCTTGGGGACGTGTCCTGCAGAGGCATAGCTCAGGTATGCTGACGAAGCAGCCTGCACACAATGCTGTTGAACACCTGACCATCCCGTTGCTGAGATGTAACCCTGCCTACGCTGGGGATGCAAAGCTGACTGAAGACCCTCTTTGTTATGAAAGACACACACACTCCTGTGCTCTGATGCTCTGATGCTTGCAATGGGAGCCCTGCTGCCAGCAAAGCCTTGCAACTGCATTTGCAGCCGCGTTCTCGTGGTTCCAGCTCTGCCCAACCCATGGCAACCTTTGATCCGGCACAGCAGAGTTGTGTCCTTCTGGGACTTCTTCCCATCCAATTAAGCTTCTGTGTCCTTGATCTCTATCTCAGTAGTAAGCTGATCCTTCTGGCAGGGTATTCAGTCAGAAATTAATTAATAGGAGCAAAATGTTGTGAATACATACAGTGTTAAGTTTTTATTCTAATAACCTAGTTAATAATGTCCCTTCTTCAAGCAAAGAAAAGTAGTGTGAATTCCAGCCCTTTGATCAGGCAGTGACGTTTTGATGCTAAGTTGCCAAGATAAGAATCTAGACCAATAGTGTTATAAAAAAGCAATTAGAAAGTACTTTGAAAGTGCGCTTTCTGGAAGATGGACCAGGCACTAGAAAAAAGACTCTGCCCCAACATGCCACCGCCAAAGGCTGGTGCTATGTGAGGTGGGAAGGAAGCTGTGCATGTCCTTGTTTACAGAGGTAAAAGACTGATTATTCTGCTTAGGCTCTGTTTAAGTGGAGGCTTTGGGGAATCTCAGTGATGCAGGCAGGAATGTCATTCAGGGCAAGCTGTAAGAGAACACCCCCTCTGATGCCACTGCTCCTTGCTCTGCTATACCTGCCCAGCTGAAGTAGAACACAGCCCAGAAAGCCGTATTTTTGCTCCAAAGTCAAGCAACATTTCATTTTTATCTGCTTATACTTTTCATTCATGTGCCTCAAAAATGGATGTTGATTTTATCTATTTTGTACAGATCTTTAGCATCTGCCAGTGACATTCAGTATTCTCTTTTTGTTTTGAAATGGTTTAATTGACTAGAGATCAAGTTGCAATGACATGTCTGCAGGCAGACCTTGCTCTTGCTTTCTGATGGGGCCGCAGGAGTCAACAGAATCACTCCCTTCTTATTTCAAAACAGATAGAGCACATTCCTAGGAGCAAATAATGAGTTTGACCATTTAAACTGGTATTTATGTGAACCCATTTAACATAAACACCGGAGCAGGTGATCTCCAGCATACCAATGCCCTGCAGCTGTGTGCCGTGGTGGAATCCTGGCTCACCAGGTACTAACACAAACAATAGCTCCCTGCCTTCAGTACCACAGGTTAGCAGTGCTCATCTGCAGGTTTACTGCAGGAACAGGAGGCAGTCTTGTGTTGGCATTCTGAAAGTGGTTATTTTACTGTGATAGCACAAAGGCAAGGATTTGGGAGGTGCTTTTCCAAATCTAGGACTTTACTTAGAAGCTAGCAGAAGATTTTTTTGATTGTGCACTTAATTTTCCCTGTTTTCATTAATAAAAACCCTTTTGTTTTGACGAGTAATAGCTACTGCAAGCCACTGGGACACCTGCCCTTAATGGGCTGTCGTCATTGACAGAGTGCACAGAAATATTAGCTTGGAGTAATTCGGTGCTGAGGGCAGGTGGCTCACAAAAAAACTGCTCATGGGCAAATGGGATCATTCTTAGTAGAGTGAGCTTATACAGGGATTTTACTCATAGAGCTGTCACCAGAGCTGTGGTGTTTGTGCCCTCTGCTTGGGGGAACATCGAGACTGGAATACTCCAGGTTCCTCTATGCACTTCCTCATCAACTAAAAGGAAACCTTGAATCTTTCTGAATAGAATAATATTTAGAAAAGCTTTGTAATTTTTCTCCAAGTTTCAAAAATACAGTTCTGATTATTTGCAGCATCATGATAGACTCCAAAAACTGGGACAGTACTCATCAGCTAGGTACCATCTGCCTTGATATCCATAAGCTCTTCCTAAATGGAGGGGAACAAGAAAAGTGAGGTACTTCAGTCTTGTACCTGATTTCTCATCACTGAAGGGCCCTGAATAACCACTTTTGGTGCTAGTTTGGAAACAATGTCAAGTATTGATGCAGACCATCCCTATGTAGCCTAGCATATTTCTGGTGGTGGCCTTATGGATTCAAACTTCTGGTTTTTGTAAGTGGCTGACATTAGTTGGTCAAACACCAAATAGATTTGTTTGCAGTGACTTTACTGTGCTTTGTTTTGATCTTTAGCACTTACTCCTTAGGAGTGCTGCCTTGCAGACAGCACACTTCAGCTTAAAGTCCCCGTCTGGAGAAACACTTTCAACTGCTACTCTCAAGGCTTTTTTCATCAGAGATAAAGGTCTATACTTGCCTACAGTCAACATCTTTGAAACACCATAAGCAAAACAGAAGCCATCAACAAGCTGCATTAATAGTTTAGAAAGATATTTAATTATTTATCATGAAGCTTCAGCACATTCTTCATATAAAACTTCAGTGTAAAGGAGTTGCCTTTAGATAGATTTCTCCCTGTACCGCTGCTGTACCACTGGGAACAGTTTATAGGCCTTTTATTTATCAGAGAACATCAGCAACATTTAGTTAACTTGGAAGAAATGTATTAAAGGCACTTTGCATACAGGGGTTATGGTTGCTGTTTGGATTTGCTGGAGTTAGCACAGGCTTATTGGGTTTCTGCCTGCAATATTGGCACAGTGGGGGTACGGGAGTACAGGTTACTTAGAAAGCATGGAAATAAGCTATTTTATTACAGCTTCTCAAATAACACAATGGAACTGCCATGGCCTGAGAAGCTGTACCGATAGCTGGGATCCCAGGAGGTGAGCCAGGGAGACTCAGTCTAACAGAGGACTGTTAATTGGCTGGGGAAAGTAATTTGATCTTCCAAACTCAAGTTCCCCAGTTACTAGAGCGGGACATGAAGACATCAGCTCCCTTTGTAAATGCTTCTGAAGTTAGAGATAGAAGCAGCTTATGAGTGATCTGTTCCTCAAACAGTTGTAAAGGACCGAGAGTTAGAAATGTTCTAGGAATGCAGTTAATGTCTAAAAGTTAATTTATCTATCCAGACAAGAATGATATTTCCTCCCTGATGTCCATTAAAAGTCCCTTTAATGTGCAACATTGATTTTATGTTGTAGCACCAATGAATACAGCATTGTAATTTGCCCTGCCAGAACAGGTGTCAGTGTCATTCTCCTCTGCAGATTTGTCTTTCTTGAGGAAGCTGGAGGTGGCATGAGAGAGTCATGGACACAGACCTGAGTTTGTGCTTGTCTCAGGTTTAAATTGGAGTGACAACCAGCACGCATGGTATAAAGTGAGGGCAAATGAAGAATATGGGCTGAAGTGGTAAGACAGATTTTCAGGAGATAAAAGCAGGTTTCTCAGAAACAATCCTCTCACTACCAGCATCTCTTCTGGTACCTCTTCAGAGCATTGCATCCAAATGTATAATTCCAGAGCCTCTCAATGAACTTTCCCAAAATCTCAGATTTACCAAGGCAGAAGATGTTAAATGGTCACTGATCAAAGCTAAACCTGGGAGTTGAAGACTGCCTTCCTGAGACGCAAGGTGGTGCCTGCTCCCACAGCCCTGGGATGTGCTCCGCCTTCTGCAGAGGTGTCCAGATGTTGGACCACCTCTTTTTTGAGCTTGGGTCACTGCATGAAATGGTTGGTGGTCTAAGTGCTGTTCTCAGGGAAACATCACAAACAGCAGGATAATTAGGCTAAGAACTCAGATTCACAGGCAGATTTTTTGCACATTTATTGGTACAGTCAGTGGATAGGAAAAAAAAAGATTAGGAATAAAGAGTGCTGTAGTTTTATACAGTAGCAGAACTAGAGGGAGTGAATTTCACAGCTTCTGCTGGGAGTTCATCTTTTCTTTGACAACTGCTAGCCTATACCTGCTGGGCATCACTTTTATCTCTGACTCAAAGGACACTTCTGAAAAAAATTCCTCTCCTAGAAGTTTTTAAACTTGAAAATACCTCATAATCTAAGGCATTTCAAAGGGGAAAAAGAGATTCTGGATCTACTTGCAAGGATGTTATCATGCTATCCTCTAAAAAAGCACAGTTTTTCCCTCTGTATGTGAAACAAAAAAGCACTGAAGAAAAGAAAAGAAGACCAGGTATCAAGTCAGTGCACATGGAAACCAAAGAAGCATTTGAAGGCAGGTTTATTTAGCATTATGCCTGTGATGTTTTTAGTCATCTTGGGACCTTTTAGACCTGAGAGTTCTGAAGATCTGAGAGGAGGGTCTTGCCTTTTACAAAAAGTAAGTTTCTAGCCCTTGTGCTTGCAGGGAAAATGTAATCCGAAGGAATAATACCAGCTTAAGTCAAGAGAGCACCTTAGTTGATGCCATTTAAAGAAAATTGTTTGGATTTGGGGGAATCTGACTCACGATATTTAAATACTTGAACCTGGCAGTAGTAACCCAACTCTCTGTTTCTCAACTTAAAGCTTCCACAGGCTCTTCACAGTAATCATGGTGGTGACAACGCTCAGGGACCTGAGTCTTTGCTATTTGTGCAAGAACTCACAGTAATGGCACACCTTTGACCTTTGGTGTTCTGAAACCAGAACAAGAGGAAAAAGAAAGTCAAGCTCCAAATCCAATTGTACATTGATTTAACTGGCTTGGAGCTCTTCTCCAAGGAAAATCCTGCAAGAGGAGAGATCTGGTCTTGATGATCTGAGAGTTATATTCATGTTGCAAATTGAGATCCAGCTCTTTTAGCAACAGATTTATTGTGTAGGTAGGAAATGAGAAGTTTCTCACATGTTTTCAGCCCATGAAAATAGATGCAATGACAGTTACTTGTCATTTCACAGGTATCTTATTTTTGTTCTAACAGAAATGTGTACCATTGAAATTATTACTGCACAAAAAGTCACTAAAGTACCATATTGAGACATGGTAAGATCCAAGGTTCTTGAGCAGGATTTTGCTTCTGATATGAAAAGCCCATATGGAGAATAGGGATGTTGTGGAAGTCTTTCCCTTAGGTAGAACAGGAGAGCTCTTGAACACTTTTATTTTATGTGTCAAATTGGCTATCACTGTTCTAGGCAAATAAGCTGTTCCAGAACAGCACTCTGTGTCATCTCTGTATTCCCAAATAAAAATCACCTTTCCCGTGTGGATAAGTATGAGGAAGGTCAACTGCCTTTCTGTTCACTGTGCACTTTCTGCACATACAAGCAATTCTTCAGGCCCTTACCATCTAGGGGGCAAGTTTTTAGACCAGAATACCACAGTAGCGGCTACTGTGAACTCAGTAGATGTCCACACATATCTGCCTCAATCCCTGGAGTGCTTACTTGTCATCTTGATGAGACAGATAGCCTGGTTAAACTAAAAACGAAGCAAGGGCATTAGCACAACCACACTTCAGCACTCCTGCAAGAAGCTATTTCCTCTCTCAATATCATGAAGCTCAGGCAGAGGGAGGGGCTGTGGGGCTGTGGCTCAGCTGAGCTGCTGCAGAACACAGTGCAGATATTGAGGCTGTAAATGAGTTTTAATCTAAATTGGCAATTGCATGCATCTGTGTCTTTTCTCTAAACTGCAGAAGCAAGAGCAGTTAGTCTGGTTAAGAACATGACTGTAGAACAGGCAGTATGGGCTCTAATAAAGCAAGCATACCTTTCTATTAAAACAATAAGCATAATGTAGTTCTATGAAGGATTTTTTTAATTTTCAATGTTATTTTTATTCACCGAGCTCCATATTAATTGCTAATTAAAAAAAAAAAAACAAAGCAAGAGTTTTCATTTTAAAGGGTTCTTCTGCCTTTGTGAAGTAAGAAGCTCAAAGCAAAGCATGAAGTGGTAGCTTAGGTTCAGATATATCTCGGTGCAGACTTCCTTCCTATCAAAGATGTTTGGTAGCTCAGAGGACAATGTCATTGTAGAGGGGACACAGAGGGTGTGCAACCTGTGAGACAGTTGTCTGGTTGGTTATCCATACCCTCACCCTGAGTTGGCTCTGTTTTGTTCTGGAACCAGAGTAGCTTCCAGCCAGGTCAAAACCAATGTGGCAGAAGTAGTAAAGTTAATACTTAAATTTTTTTTTTACACATTCTGCTCTGAGAGGCCAATGGCTTACTCAAGACATGAATGTGTGCCTGTCCTGTGTGTTTTGACTTCATGCACTCAAAACACCATCAAAGAGAAGACTGAAGGAATCCTTAGTGTGCTGGGGGTTGAGTGTCCATATCAACATGCAGAAGCTTTTGGCCATGGCAGCTGCCTTCACTTTTTGGGGACAAGGTAAAACTGAATGGCCCCTCGGTTAGACATAGGGAAAACTATTGCATGAGGGCAAAGTGATGAGGGTGGTGAGACACTAGAAGAGGTTACTGAGGAAAGTTGTGGATGCCCCATCATTGGAAGTGTTCGAAGTCATGTTGGACAGGGTTTTGAGCAACCTGATCTAGTGAAAAATGTCCCTGCTCATTGTCAGGGCTTGGACTAGACCTTTAAAGGTACCTTACAACCCAAACCATTCTATTATTCTATGATGAATTGATGAATTTGGGCCCTAGGGTCCAGGATGCTTTCTAAATCTCTGATGGAAAAACCTCAGGAGGAAGGAAAGGCATGCTAATTGCTGCATATTTGAAAGAGGAAAGCCACCAAGGTTCAGCTCTGTGAACAGAGAGATGTGTGCTGTGAAACTACAAGAAAAAAAAAGAAACCAAACATGAAACTTTGGGTGGAAGGAGTCAAAGTCAGAGACAATGTACGTTCCTGGTGGTCTCTTACTATGCTCAGGGGGGGAAAAATGCTTTACATACTTGAAAAATAAAATACTCCTCACTCTTTCTTCCTAGTAGAAACAGTCTGCAATTTTCTTCAATTCCTTGGATCAAAAGAAGCAACTACCTAGCCAAGTCAGACCAAGCTACAGTCCACAGCCCTGGTTTCCTTGTGCATCACAGTAGTAGGGTGGTGATTGCTCCGCTGCTGGGGTGGGACAAAGGAGGCTGTCTTGAAGATGAGGACTGGGCAAATGGAGCAGAACAAAACCGACAAAGAGAACATTATTCAGTACCAAACAAGTGATCCACACAATTTTCCAGGTATTTGAATGCAGAAGTTTTCTCTGCTGGATAATTTGAATGAAGCACATTATATTTGATTGTGTCAGTAGAAAAAAATTTCCCCCTATTATCATTACTAGATTTCTTGTACTTTCTCATGCATTTATTTGCAGAAAATGCAAATAAAACCTGTATGTTCAGCTACCTCTTTATACTGTTAAGCATAGACATAAGTTCTTTAAGGATATTACTGTTATTTAACTGCTAGGTGCATTCTGGTGGAAGTCTGATCTTTAAACACTACCATTGTAATAAAATATGATGGTAATAGTGCCTTTGGGAAGGCACTTGCTGAAATTGCTTTTCAGGTATTGTCAAGCACTTTTATTTACCAAATGGTTAATAGACTATAAATTGGAGGTAGTCATTAAAAATTTGAACTTATCTGCATGTATTTTTCAAGGAGATAAGGGGACTCCTGTTCATCAAATCTACAGTGCTCAGTCAGGAAGATGACAATCACCTGTGATTCAAGTGAACGATGATATTCTAGAGCAGCAAATCACGAAGCCATGGCAGTTAGTAACAGCTATCAGGCGAAAAAGAATGATGGATCAAAACATGTTTCTGAAAAACATGTCCATTATGAGTGGCAAGTATCAATAAATAACACTGATTTTAATGCAAATAAATATCATATTAATGAACATCATGTTCTGCTGAGAAGCTCTTCATACTTTACATACAGTCTGTCTTTCTTGCCATTGTCTTAAAGGCTGAAAGCCTATAGGTCTTAAATAGTCTAAGTTTCAACAGGATCAGTTTTCAGCCATGCCCTTACATGGCCTGTCTTTGGCCACATGTAGACTCGATGAACAGCAGCAGAAGCGAGGGAGGTATGTGCATGGGGATGGATAAATCCTACCCTCAGTCTCTGAAGGCTTGGGGAATGGACAGGTTGGCTCTAAATTTGTTTGGCACTTAGTGTAAATGATTGCATGGTGGGGTAGTGGTTTGAGTGACCAAAAGGGAAAGGGCTTGGTGCGCATCTCAGGAACTGCAGGGGAGAAGATGCCTCACAGCCATGCTCCATGGTGAAAAGCTGGCCAACATCAAAACAAGATTTGATTGTCTGGGGGCCCAGGCTCACCCCAGAGTAAGTCCTGCTTGATCCTCTGCTTTAAAAGGGAAAACTAATATCTCACAGACAAACCTGTGGGAAGCAGTGATGCTGGAGCTGGGAGGGAAAGAGCCCTGGCACAGGACCAGTGTGGGAAGAGGGTCTGCCCAGGCTGGGTAGGGAGGATAGCTCTTCTCTCTCACACAGGCCTTCCCAGGTCATGACAGTGTGGCCTGGCACTGGGATCTCTGGGCTCTGGTCTAAGGCACCACAAGGCATGGGAGCATGGGTGTCCATGCAGTGAAGACCCCCATGGGGACTACTTTATGATATCCCTTGCACTACTCCCCAGTGCTCCCTGAGCAAAGAAGCATTTGTCTTCCCAACAGCAACAACGAAGAACGTGTTTTTTCCCCAAGACCTGTCAGCTGCTCTCGGTGAGGAGGAATGTGCAGTATAATTAGCACTCAGCATCCCAGAAGCACCAAAGGGCAACCTTGGCGATGGCTCTGGCGCTGGGAGGGATGCTGTGACCCGCTGGGGGAGCTGTTGCCCGCTTATCCCTGCAGCCCTCATGCCTGGCTTTGCCCTTGCTGGGGCTTGTAGTCTCTGTAGCCGCAAACGGCTACAGCTTAGCGCTCCCGCAGGGGCCGTCTGCACCTTGCAAGCCCCGGTGATAAATCCTCCCGGGGATTAGTCTCCAGCAGCCTTGGCTGCTGCCATTCCTGCTCAGCTCCCTGTGCAGAGTTGTCACCGCGGTGTGCAGGAAGAGTCGAGGTGCCCCTGCGGTCCATGGTGCCCCGAGGAGGGCAAGCCGGGGCTGGGTGACTTGGCAAGAGCCCAACCGGCCACACATCCTGGATGCTGCAGCCATGGCACAAGCCAGGGCAGCACTGCAGCCCGCCCAGCATGGTAGGGCACAGAGCCAGGGCCATACTGGCTGCTGCTTTTTTGTCTCCCTCACATCCCTGCGACATGCACCCAGGGACTTGCGTGGACTTCACCACCTTCAGTGGAGAAGGAGCAGAGGTTCCTCCTTTGCTTTCTTTAAAATAAAAATTCATGCTCTCTATTCCACTTTCTCTCTGCCTCCCCCACAACTCTTAATACTTGCAATCAGTTACTTTTCAGTTTCATTTTTTGTAAAACACAAGTGTTTCTCAGGGAGAGAATCTGACAGCTCTTACCTAGAAGGTGCTGTATAATCCTGAAAGTAGGAAAAAATTAAAGTTAGAAATAAAAGGAGGGAAAAAAATCAAAGACATTTAGTTGTCACCGGAAACCCCTCAGTGTATTTGATCTCTGGAAAAAATACGTTATAATGAAGTGGAAAAACCCAGAAAAGGATAATGGAAAGACAGGTGTAAAATTAGGGCCTGGTACAGCCTGCAATGAACCAGAAAGAGCTGAGTTCCGAGCACCAGGAAGAGGTGTGCTGGTTGCTGATGAGTGCGGCTGCAGGGAGAGGATGGATGGCTGTTTTTAGGTCACAATTGCTTTGAAATTAGTATTTTTTCCAGCATCAATAAGTGAAACCTAAAAAAGGTAAAAGGCATCTTGTACATCTCCTTAAGTGGAAAACACCCTTTAAAGTATGTGTGATAGTGATCTCTGACACAGCTGCCAGTCCTGGCAGGCAGCAGCAGCCCAAACATGCTATTCTTAGACCGGGAAAGTGTAAGTAGGTCATGTTCTTATAAACACTGTCCCCACTAAAATCAGAAATCAATATGAGCTCAGAAATTTGTAGTATGTTGATTCAGCAAGATAAAACAGATGGGGTTGATTCAGCCTCCAAATACCTTTTCTTTAGGTTCATCCCCGTTTTTACCATATGTGGGTTTGCTCCATATACTTTCAGTGATTGGAGACTTCCTCCTGGTCAGGGAGGTACCACGAGTCCTCCTGCAGGTCTGGAAGATACAGACAGCAGTTCAGGTTAGGGATACTTTTTATTTACACATCCAGCGGTAAAACTAAATAGTTAATCAGATTCAAAAAGAAGTTGCAACTTGTTAAGTGCTTAGTGATCAGTAATAAACACATGGTGTGTGTGATTGCTGACTCCAGTGACAATGCTACTTTCTTGTTTGCCAGAGCTGAGAGGGATTCACAGATTGTGCCAGTCCACCCAGGTGTCTGACTCTTGGAAATGTAGTTCTTCAGCTCATGCCTGTCCTTGGTCAGTGCCAGCCAGCCACGAGCCCTGGACGCAGGTCAGAGTGACCACCTCCAGGCCACATTGGCTGAACATGCCTTTCAGGTCCCATTCTTCACTGGCTGCACCAAGGGCTTCCCAGGGAGTGGGACATCAGCAGTGACTGGAGGTGCAGCAGGAGGCAAAGTTCTGTGGATGAGGGCTTACTCAAGGTGTCCTAAGGGAGTTGCCATGGCTGCTTTTCTCTGAACTACTCTGTGAGTTTTGGAGCCACTCACATCTGATTGACAAGACACTGAGCAGCAGTGGGCTCCTTTTGTTATACTGCTGTTTGGAAAGGATGGATAAGGACTAGCAGAGGTGGATTTGACTGGGAAGCTGAGGTGGTGTCCCACAGGGCACTGCCTCTCTGAGTGTGCTGTGTCAGTGTCCTGTCTCCTCCCGAGGGTGCCTGTGCCTCCACCACTGTCTGTGGTGCTGCAGGACGCCTCATCAGGGTCCCAGCTTCTCCAAAGCCACTGCTCTCTTCTCTGTCTGTGCTCTTTTCTCTCTCCCTTTCTCAGATGCAAACATTTAGACATGGAGGGAGTTAATTTGTAGGCTAAAAAGAAGGTTTGGCATAAAATGTGGGTAGTAAATCCAGTGTAGACTTTAATCCTGGTGGTTTGTTTCTGTTTGTTTGGTTTTGGTTTTTTTTTGTTTCGTTGGTTGTTTGGTTGGGTTGTTTTGTTTTTGTTTTTAATCTTCCCAATTTTATTCCATATTTTATCTGTTCTTTTGCTCTGGCATTACAAATTTGTTTCTACTCTGTTCCATCCAAGTATTACATTGCAGCTCAGGGACCTCCTTCACATCCAGTTGAGCACTGCCTAATTATAGCTTGTGCTAGCCTTGTAAATAGACACAGTATCTTTTCCAAATCACGTTCCTTCCTCTCTTTTTCATTACAGAGGCAGATGTGCTATAGTTGTTTACAGCCACACTGATGGAGGAACCAAGACCAGGACATCTTTAGCAGCACTGAGCTCACTCTGATCATGAGGAAAGCTTCTGCGCTTGATTGCAGAGGATGAGAATACACCAAAAGGAGGTTTTCAGATAAGCCTGATAGGCAGGGCAACATCAAGAGACTGATCAGTGAGCTCCCAGCATAAAAGACTGAGGCTTAGCTGAACCTGGAATGAAAGAGGGGTCTCTTAATTGTGAGTCTGAACCCTTTAGCTAAAACTGCCACCAAGTCAGTGAACTGATTTAACTCCTCACCCTTGTTAAAACAGATTAAAATTTCTGACATATTTGGGATCCCATTATCAATCGACAACTAGGATAAATCTTTGAGAACTTGCATTATTAATTGGTATAGACATGCCAAGTCTTGTGATTTATAATGATTTTCACAGTGTCTCTGAAGTCCTCCTTGCAGCTCCAGCACATAGAAGCATATTAGCAAAGAAAAATACTCCACTTTAACTGAAAAGTGAATATGCATCTACTGTAGTTGTAAGTGCTTGAAAATAGGAGTTCTGAGGTGCAAAACCATCAGGCAAATGACCTCCTACCCCAGCAATTTGTGTTTCACCTTTGAAGCAAATGTTCTGGTTTCCAGGTCCTAATTCAAAGGGCAGCCACAATATCACTGTTAAGTTCATAAGTAGCCATCAGCTATACTGCAGCTGTTAATGTGGGAATAAAATTGTACTTACATATAGCTGACACAACATACAGTTACAGCTTGGGTAAGTCCTGCTGATGTAACTGAATGTATTTTTCATTATATCAGCCAGATATTTTAGAGACCACTGATGGCAGTGTTTAAAAGACTGGAAATCACACCAACTTAACTCTAAAACTAAGTTGTCTGCTAAATTTATTCATTAGCAATACACCTGAAAATGGGTACATAATATTAAGCACTGTCACTACATAGAGAAAAGTCTTAGTCCCTGACAGTTGTACTCAGAGCCCAGGTGGCCTCTTTCTTCTCTGATTTTCCTTGTTTATGCCTAATTGCCCCCCTCAAAACAGGGGCAGAAGATCTCCTCTGCTCCTGATGCCACTTATACTATTTTCTTTTGTCTTACCGTCAGTTCTTCTTGTTGCATCTATTCCTATGATCCTGCACTTCTTTTCACCTCTCTCTGGCAACTTTTGTTACTTGAATGCCTCTGATGTGCAACTACAGCTGTCTTTGCCCCTTTTATGATCACTCTGTTTACACACTTTTGAAAAATTGTGCCTACCTATGCCATTACAATGTTACAAAATATGTGCATGAAGTTGTTAATTCTATTTTAGCATCCACGTTGAAGGCAAGTTATTATTGATGTTTTCCTGAGGAGTGCACATCTCCTCTACAGGTGTTAGGCCTGTTTTGGCTACACTGTACTGATATGGAGCGACCCAACCAATATTCCATCTGCAAGGACCTGCAGTTCTATAACTGAGGTGTTAAACAACATGATACTGAAGTAGATATTACAGCAATTGAAAAAAAAAAACAAAAAACAGAAACAAAATAGAATCAAAAGAACCAGATTAATGAAAAATGGCAGGGGCTAAATCAATTAGAAACGATTATTGTAATTTTTTTGGTAGCAAGTTCAATCTCCTGATTCTGTGAAGGCCAGCCTGGGTGCAGGAATTTTGAGGCTCGGTAGGGATTCCTGGGAGCCTTTTCTCTATCTGTCTTTTTGGAGCACTTTGCCCTCAGAGAGAGCACTTTGATTGATTTCTGACATCCTCTTTGGGGTCTCCAGCAGTTACGAGTGTTACAACAGGTAAAGCAGTGGTCCAAAGGGCAACACCTTCCTTTACTGACCTGCCATCAGAATGAGACTCTCAGCAAAGAATGACACTGAAGACCTGTGGGAAAATGGTCAGTGATCCCAAAATTAAACCTGGCAGACTAGCTGTGGTAATGATCATTGGGATCTGAAGAGGGACTGAGACAGAATTGAGTCACCCCAGATCCAAGGTATCCCTCCAAGTGATCCAAGCCAAACAACAGTATGACCCTAAATATTGCCCTCACTCATCACGCACCACTATGTTTGGCTCCAGGGTCTAAACAGGTAGCAGGGTCTGAACAGGGAGCACTGCATCTCACTTGGAGGTCTTCAGAGGTCCTACCTGGTTCTCTTGGGGTCCGTATATTGGTCTCTGCACCTGTGTCCCACACCTCCAGAAGCAGGGTCCTCACTAAATTCAAAGTTGAAACTGGTTACACTTTAGCTGTATTTGCATTTTCATTATATTTCTTGGGCTACAGAGAGCCTCTCTATTGGTCAGTGGCAAAATCTCAAGTGGATAGAATAAGAATAGATCCATTTTTGCATTAAGGACATCACTATTTGAATATAGCATGCCTACATGACAATTTGCCTGTGGCCTAATTCAACAAAGCTCCTCAAGTGCACTCAACTCTCATCAAGAAGAGCTATTCTGAAATCAGCAGCTGACTCATGTACAGATAAACATGCACTTAAACACTTGTTGGGATGCTGCAGAATGGCTCCTTGCCCCTGGGTAGCTCGGCACCCAGCCAGGCTGTGGGTGCACGGAATGGCCACAAACCCTCCCCCCGAGTTGTACATTTATTTTAGTATTACTTTTTTTGCCACTAGGCAGAAAAGAGGTTGGGATCTAAGAGCCACTGGCACCGGTGAGCTTTTCCTTCCCTGTCTTGGCTCCTGCAGTTTCAAATAGTTGTGCAGCTCTCAGAAGACGCTCAAGTGTAAGTCCCCTCCCATGGAGCACTTGAATGCAATTGTGTCTGATGGGCTGCAAGCACCCAGCAAGTTACACAGCCATACTTCTTCCACTGTATAATTCAGGCACTTATTTAAATGTCTTAAAACACTTTGCTTCCACGTGAAGAGATATTTTTACAGGCCTAGACCACTTACAGGGTTTTTTTTGGGTTACTTACTTTGACTTATCAGCTGTGCCCATTTTGGGGTTGCCCCTTGGTTGTCAGACAAGGGCTGAACGTGACAGTGGATTATTTAACCAGTGCCCTCAGTGAAGAGTATCTAATCCTTCTAATCCTTCTCCATATGTTCTCTTGGTTTCCATGTCTGGAAGAGTAAGAGCACCAAACTTTAGCTGAAACATCATCCTGCAGGTTCCTCACTGTAGAAATAATTCATCCAAACAAGTCCTTCTGGGATTAGATAATGCCCAGCCCAGTCCCTAATGAGATTCTGAAGCAAGAGCTGACAGGTGTCCTGTGGCAGGGATGGATGCACATTCCAGGGATGGCTATGGGGGGAACTTCAAAGCCCCAGACCCACGGCGGCAGCGGCATGATGTTGCCCTGGCCACGTTGTCAACAGCAGGCTCTGACTGTACGTTGTGCCTTGGCTGTTTGAGACCACACAACTTGTTCTGGGAAACCTGCCAGGCCTCAAGACTGCATTGGAACAGGGCTGGTATGAATATATATAACTGCAAGCTGTAAAGAATACTTCAGATGCTGCTGTAGCAAGGACTAATGATTGAAAAGGCAAACTCTCCGTGGAATTCTGCATCGATGAAGATTAGCTTTCAACCCCCTATAAATTATCAGACTCTGTCCTTTGCCTCTCCATAAACACCAAGGGCTTCAGATTATCTACTCATAGGAATGACAACAAAACACACATATTCCCAATCATGAAAGAATCACAGTACCAACAGAGAAAACAAAGTTGCTACCTAGAGAAAGGGCAGGGAATTTGTGGTTGGTAAGTTTTGGGGGTTTTTTTAAAATAAATTTTGAAATAGACTTCAAAACAACCAACTTTCTTAAATTGTTATGGAAGAAATTTACAGTACATAAAGTATATGCTCAATATAAATATTTTCTAATTTATAACTGACAAGTGAGACTGATCACTGCTGGGTTTGGATTGTAATTTTTAAGCAAATTTATTTCACTTTCAATAAAGGGGTTAGTAATGAATCCTGCATGAACTCCAGGCTTCTTATCTAGACACCATTTCCTTGCTGAGAGTATCTTGTGCCATGGTCTTTTTGTGCTCAGGGAGCAAGTTTCTATTAGAACAAAATGCTTATAACAGGTGGCTGAGGGCTCTTTTGTAATTCTTGATGGTGTCCAATTATGAAAATATTCCTTCTTGCTCTTCCCCATCTCCAAGAACAGCAAGAGAAGCTACTTGTCTGTTTCTTTGGACTACAATAGAAAGAAATGTGAATGTCTTGGGCTCATACAAGCCCACACAGCTGCCTTTTCTCTATTCATCTCTACCTAAGACTAAAGCAGATAGCCTGTGAAAGTTGGAGAACTCAAGCTGTATTAAGGAAAGGATGTCCCAGCCCTTCAAGCACTCTCAGGAATTTCTTCTTGGGTTTTCTGGCTACTGCAGATGTTACCAAAGCTGTCGCAGTCCTGTGTAGAGCCGAACTGCAGCAAGACTCATCCTGAAGTGCTGGACATGCAGGGATCCTCGTGCTCCTGATGAGGGCTTGGGCAGGCACCAGATCTGATGAGGCTGGCTCGGGAAGTCCCATCCCTATTCCTGAGGGACTGTGGGCTACACCCTCCCAACAAGGGGTGGTTGGGACCAAGGCAGACATCTGCCCCAGCACTACCCCTCTGCCCAACACCTCCCTGTCTGCGGCAGCTTGCACTGCTGAGACCCCACAGAAGGGTCACCACAGACTCTGGGTCAGGCCTTCCTCCCAAGTGACTGCTGGGGCAACTTAGAAAGATTGGCCTTGTTGGGCTGAAGACCTGCTTCGTTTGTAGGCACCTAAGTCTTCATTGTACAGGGCAAAAAAAAATCATGCTGGTTTTCTGTATGTGCCTATCTTGTTTGTTTGGCTTTTTTTGGTATTTTTTGTTTGTTTGGTTTGTTTGTTTGGGTTTTTGTTTTGTTTTCATTTTTTGTTTGTTTGGTTGGTTGGTTGGGTTTTTTTTTCCCTTCCCTGGTCCTCTCCTCTGGAATTATCTAAAACAGCTTTCCAGTATGCCCTTTATCAAATGGAAAGAATTTAGCATGGTCTTTAGTGATCCTCAGAAGCTTTGACATTCAAAGAAAAGAACTTGATGTCTGTAAAGTAAACAAATAACAGGCTTTTCAATGGAAAAAAAGGAAAACAACTCTTTTTTTTGGGTAGAAATAATAATTTCAGGCTTTCCTCTTTCTGCCTCTTTTCAATAAAGCATCCAATACTATTTCAAAGAACTTTTTGTCTAAATGAAATAAGCAGACCTGAAAATATTTTCTATCTTTTTTCAGTGTCTTGTCCTGCAGGTCCACCCAATTTTTACAAGAGTGTAAGAGGTCCAAGAGATGGACAGAATAAGTATTACTTGAACTAAAAAGCATGGATGAGTCTCTCTGGATTTCCTGGGGTTTAACGTAAGCCCTAAAGGGAGGTTATTTTGACAGCTGGGCTGTTTCTCCCCTAGCAGTAAGCATTAACTGCTTCTCTACAGAAATTTTCACATTATCCCAGGAACATATTACAGGAATACTGAGAAATAGTACAGTATTTACAGGTGAGATGAATTTACGTAAATTCATCTCGTCAGTGAACGGATCTCTGGAAAGATAGTGAGGAATAAACTACCACTCTGCTTGCATTAGCTTTCTGTGGTAGAAACAGGATATTCCTGTGGTGCAGTATCTGTGTGCTTCCTATCAGTGATTTCCACCTGTATAACACACTACCCTTTAGAACCACTTGAAATTAGGGGAGTAGCTATTAATGATTTACCTCCTCAGATATGCATTGATTAGTGTATCTACATTAGAATCAGGAAAATGCCGTAAGATTCCCATAGTTTGGCTTGCTAGACTTGCCCATCTAGGTTATAACTTTTACATCTCCATGACATCATAGCATAGGCTCTGTGGGTACTGGGTAATGCCCTAGGGTCCTGTTTGCATGCTGCTTCCAAAGGGCAGTGCAATGACGTTTGAGTTACTGAACACCTTCCTCTGTTGGGATGGTGTGTTCACAGCGTGGGCACTGCATCAGTGCAGTGCTTCCCTGTCTCTGCTCAGCCCAGGGGTGCTCTCTGCCCACCTGCACTGCACCAGCGCTGGCTGTGAGGGTGCCAGAGCCTAGTCATGCTCTGTCTTGTGCTGCTCTGGCTGCCCCAGCTGTGAGTCTTTTCTCCTCCTGCCCTGGGAAGTGGATATTAAACATCAACATGGGAGGCTGGACAAATCCACAGTCCATCTTAGGAAGGGAATGTTCTTCTAGCCTGCATGTATGCACAGAAGCCAGGGTCATTCAAGCCCCTAATGAATTCCCCAGAGAGGACAAGCCTCTGTCTTTCCTTCTGAGTGGTGAGACCTGCTTGGGTTTGGCACCTCTTTCCCCAGGACCGTGGTCATGACGTGTGGTCATGGCTAATCCTGTGTCTGAATGGCCCTTGGCACAAGGGACTTCTTAACTACGTGCCTACTACAAATCCAAGCAGCAGAGGAGAGCAGTGGCTTTCATTCACAGCCGCTCTTTGCTGCAGGATGTGACCTTAAAATTCTTCTAGTGACTCATTAATTCCAGGAGGTAACATCCTATTAAACCTTCTTATCACATTCCAGAAGTTTATTTTATAAATATTTCATGGACTGTAAGTGGGACAGCTGTTCCCTTGTGACACTGTTAATAGCATGGATCCCCTTTGTCAGGAGTCCCATCCTCTGCTGTGGCTGCCTCAACCCTGCCCTTCTCCTGTATCTCCAATGAAAGAGCTGCTGCTGCTCCTCTCCCAGGCTCAGTTTAACACTTTGCTTTGTATCTCAGCCTGAAAGCACCCATACAAAGGTCCAACAAGGTGTACCAGGGTAGGAGGTGTGGAGAGCTGGACAAGGAACAGGAGCGAGGGCAGTTCAGGCTGTGCTGAGGCTGACCAGCCTGGCATGGTGTTAGTCCTGCACAGCTGTGCCTGTGCTGCTAAATAAAACAAACCAGGGCCATAACTTGCCCTGAGGGAAGGCTTGGCCCAGCTGCCATGCCTGTAGCTCTCTTCCCTCTTAAAATGGGATGATCATACCCAGACTGCCTCCAGTGAAGGGTCCCAGTGTCAGACTACAGAAGCCATGCTTAGGCTCAGCCAAATGTGTGTCCTGAGTGTTACAAATGGATGGTACCTTTGGGACTAGTGGGAAGCACAGAGGCAGGGGCCATCTGAACAGGAGGGAGGGAGTCTCCAGGGTTTTAGAGGGGAGCAAGCACTCCACTCCTCCCTGTGTTCCTGGACACTTGGTTGAAAATAGAAGGTGCAGCAGAGACACAGTCCTGATAAATGTATGGGTGGGTGAATCCTGCTGCACCTCTTTTTCTTTTTCTGAACTGGAGCTTAGCTAAATTTTCAGCAACCCATTAAATGAGCATTTGCACCTCGCTATGTGTGAAGATGAAGGTCAGGTGTGGCAAGCCGTGCATTGTTCAGTCCAAGACCTTGCCTCCTACAGAGGATACTTTTGGGCTTATGGTAAACCTGGTGGGACAGAGATCAAATAATACAACATGCCTTCTTCCTCACTCACTATGTCATATGCAACCTGGTAACCTGTGATGGGAATCTGAAACTTCTGAATCAAACACAACAGAAAGGGAATACAAAACACAGAGTAGTAAATCTGGAAGAATTGCAGAGCTGGTGGGCGCTGAGTCTGATTTCAGAAGGATAAATTTCTTTCCTCCATGAGGACAGGACTAAGTGGGTACCGAGTACGTCATTGAGACGCTCAGGGTGGGCATCGAGGATGCTGCAGACAGATGGCTGTAATTTTTGTCTCTGTTGTGCACTCAGAAGGTCAGTCAGAAAACTCATCACCTCCTGCATGTCTTCTATGATGTGTTTTGGACAAGACATGCACTAATGAGGTTGCAACCCAAATCCAAGGTTAGATTTCTGGGTAGGATCATCAATATTGCTTACTGAGATTGCAGTTATTTTGCAGGCATGGGCCTGCTAAGGTGCCAAAGGTGTTCATGAAATTCATAGCTTGAACAATTAAGATAATGTGGATCTGGGCTTAGTGTTTATGGACTCAAGAACAGAGGACTGTTGTGAGGGTAGGGAGGCAGCCCAAATAACCCTACCTTGAAAGAGTCTCTGCATTTTGAAATTGGGGTGAGCTTTTTGTGCTTTTGCCACCTGCATTTTTAAATCTTTAGTTGTCTGAATTTCTGCTGAAGAAGGCATTTTGAGATTAGTTGGTGAAAACCAGTTATTTATAAAATTGTGTTTTGATTTGCAATTTTCTGCCCAAAATAATACATTTCCCTGACATTTCCAAACTGGCTCTGTTATGCCTGGCTAGTCCAGTACAACCAGAAGCAGCAGCCTTGGCCAGTAATAACAGTGAATCCCATTTTAGGTGCCACTGCTGACCAAGTGAAAATTGGTGGAGGGGTCAAAATGGTCCTGTTCAAAAATGCAGAAAGTTCTGTGCCCTACATCTGTCTCCAGCTACGTTCAGCCCTGTTCTAACTAGACATGGTCTCTGAGTCCTGCTAACCTCATTGTAAGTACTTGGAGACCGACAGCATTTTCTATGACTTGTCTGTCACCAGTTTCCCTGAATTTGAACAGACCTCTGCTTGGACACTTTTCCTTATAACCAAGTTTAATAGGATGTATTTCTTGAGGGCAGTCACAGGGCAAGACCTTCTTTTTCTTCCAAGTCAAATGCCTTGGGAGAGAGTAAGCAGGCAAAGGCATGCACAGTCATGCCTCCGGGGGAGGGGGGGAGCAATCAGACTCCTTGGCTCAGAGTATCCTGTGCATCCTGTCCCCCAGGGTGTATACACAGGCACACTTCTCCATTGCTCCTTGGCTGACATTTCCCCAGCACCTTCCGTTCTTTCAGGCCGGTCATACCCAAGGCACGAGCTGGCAAAACTCAGAAAATATTTGGCACAGAACCAATAATTTCTTATTGCAAGGAGGACTACACATAGAAAACAATACAAGCTAGCAAAGTTCTGGTGCCCTTATTGCCAAGGTAATCATCAACAACTTCAACCCTTATCAGTGTGTCAGGGTGGAAAAACTGTACTTTAGCTCAAGCTAATGAAGCCACATCCCTCTGATATATCCTGGGATAATGAGTTTCTTGTCTGACCTGGCACAGATTGCCTCTGCAAGAGCATAACGAACCCCATAGGAGCTCTGCAGAGGATCAGTGTGGTTACCTGGGTATTCCTGCTGCATTAAGAGATTCTTTTACTAGCCAGGGTTGACACAGGTCATCCAGCCTGACTGTCTGTTAAGCGTCAGATGGTTGCTAGGTTATATGGGCAAAGTACTAATTTTGTTAGTTTTGTTAATTTACTAATTTTGAATCAAACCAAAGAGTGCACTGACCTGACCCTCCCTTGCAAGGAAGAGTTACAATCAGAGAATCATTTAGGTTGGAAAAGATCTCTAAGGTCATTGTATCCAATTGCTAACCCAGCACTGCTGTGTTCACTACTAAACTGTGTCACACCGTCCCTTGGTGACATATTTACATGTTTTTAAGCATCTCCAGGGATGGTGACTCTACCACTTCCCTGGGCAGCCCGTTGCAGTGCTTAACAACCCTTTCAATGAAGAAATTTTTCCTAATATCCAATCTAAACCTCCCCTGGTGCAATTTGAGGCCATTTCCTCCTGTCCTGTCACTTTTTACCTGGGAGAGGAGGCCAGCACCCTCCTTGTTACTACCTTCTTTCAGGGAGTTGCACAGAGTGATAAGGTCCCCCCTGAGCCTCCTCTTCTGCAGGCTAAACACCCCTGACTCCCTCAGCCACTCTTCATAAGAACTGTGCTAATTCCGTTCTCCAGCTCTGTTTCCCTTCTCTGAACACACTCCAGCACTTCAATGTCTTTCTTGCACTGAGGGGCCCAGAACAATATTGCCTGACCCTGCTGGCCACACTACTGCTGATAGAGGTCAGGATGCGATTGGCCTTCTTGGCCACATAGGTACATAGTCAGCTCATGTTCTACAATGAGTAGGAATTCATTCTTGCTGCTAGTTTTGCCAGACCACTTGCCTGGAAAGCATTTCCTGTGATGCAGAAAGGTGCGGAAGATGACAGATAACATGCTTTCCTATAAAGAAGAACTGGAAGTTATTTCAGAGGGGCAGATGCCAGAAGTGCATTAAGCCAGTACTTTCAACGCAACACTTTCAAGCAGAGCGTCTTGCAAACCACCTTTGCAAGCTTTGCACTCTGCAAAATGAGTAGCACTGAGGAGCACACCCAAGGGTGATGGGAAGGTGAGGTGCCTGGCTCCAGCTGCCATAAACACCGACTGTCCACTGGCAGGTCAGCTGTTCACTGCTGCAGGATTATGTCCATGGCGTGATCCAGAGAGAGTCATGCTGCCAGCTGATTTGGTAGTGCCCAAGTCTGATATTAGAAGTTGCCTAGTGAAACCCCGGAAGGGTAAAACAAGTTTTCTGTTTCAGGGAAGGGAATGAAAGATAATGTGTTAGTAGAGGGTATGATCCTCCAAAAGAAAGGTATGATAGCTGAGCAGGGAGTGGATCTCCTTTTTTTTGTCCCTTAGCCATATAACACTCAAGTCTGTGGGCATGAGCGTAGGTGTCTGTGTACTGCTCACTTGCTGCTGTCTGTCTGCAGTTGTATACCCTCAGGTAGTGAAGCCTCCATCTGCTCATGCCGAGACGTGTTAATTGATTTTGTAAAAAGCAAAAAGTGGATTTAACTCTTCATCAGTGATGCACAAACTATGATTACTGAGACAAGAAGAGGACAAGGAATATTTACCATGAACAGAAGAGGAACCTGAACCTTAGTGTTTTAGCTATCTGTTGGTAAAAGACTTTGCTCCCAATACGTTACTGGCCAGTTGTCCTGTTAAAAGTTGTTGTTCACTCTTAACACTTCTCTTTCCAAGATGCCAAATGTGTCTAGCGAAACAGACTGGGAGAGCAACCTCCACATGTCTAATTATAACAAATGTGGATTTTGACTAAGTAAGAGGAAAGAAGAAGCACTGGGGGAGCCAGACTGAGGGTGCTGGTTTGGGCTGTTACACTAATTTGGCTGTTCAAACTGCTTTTCTGGGTTAGACCCTGAGAGAATCAAAAGATTTTTCAGCTGCATTTCATAGCCTGGATCAAACACCTGGATCCTGGAGAGGGAAGGGGTTGCTGGACTGCTGAGAGTATCTGTGTCTGACTTCTTTGCATTTATTCCATAATAGTATGTTGCTCTGAGAAAGAATAACAATTTCTTTCCATTAGTTGGATTCAAAACTCTGGTCTGCATTGCAGTGAGCCAAGGTTAATTTCAGATTTCATTCCACTCACAGAGGGTCCATGACTGCTGTGATTAGAAATTCATTAGAGACCTCTTGACTCTCTTTGGCTGTGTATAAGCACCTCAAAAATGAAGGGTGAATCAGTGCTGAGTGAGGATCTGCTCCTGCCTTCCCTCCCCATCATGTCACTCCAGCCCTCATTAGCTCTCTTTGTCCTAACAAACACAAAGCAATGCCACCATGAGCTTAGGGCTAAGCTCAGCCCACGTTAAAACCCATAGCAAGATTTCTCTTGAATTCAGTGAGAGAAGGATGAGATCCTTCGTGAGTTTTTCTTGCTAGATAATATTGACTTTGGATTTGTCTCAATAAATAACATAGAAATGTTAGTGTCAGCATCTCGCTGCGAAGGGTCTTTGCGGTGGTGGTTGACCTGAAGAGATATATTTCAGGTACTATTTAGTGGCAGTTTATCTGTTAATTACACCCATTACACCCATTTACATTTTTAGTGCACATCTAAATCTTGCAAAAGATGGTTGGTTTACCCCTGTTCCAGGCATTGCCTGAGGATTCTTGTCTACAGTATCCAGAAATGCAGACTACTGTAAAACTCAGTATCTAATTGATGATGACTGCTAAACAATGCTCTCACCAGGAGTTATGAAGAATTTATAGAGATAAGTCCCCTTTTTTTTAGTTTGTTTGGGTGTTTTGTTTTGTTTAAATTCAACAATATTCATGGTTCTGATACAGATACCCAACTTACTGTGCTTTTCTCTCTACCTGTCAAGAGCTGGACTCAGAGCTCAAGCCACACATCCTGTTTGCAGACTCCCATGCTTCCTGGCTGGAAGTATGTTGGTTCCTATCCACCTCTAAGCTCCATAATTCCAGAAGCAGGGCAGGTGATTTCTACATGTTGGGTTTTTTTCTCTTCCCCCCCTCTCCCAACAGGTTCCAGCTTATGACTTCAGTTTGCTGGTTCTGTTCACATGTTGCTAGGGAGTGTCCCTAGGGAAGGACACCTGTTTTTTTCCATGTTTGCAGGAATGAGCTCCCTGTCTTCTCACTGTGGATGTTGGACTATGTAACTGTCCATTGCTGTTAGTTACTTCCTGGTGATCTTAGGGGTGAGAGGGTGATGTCCCACTATGGTGAGGCTTTTTGTGTGTGTTTTTTCTTTTTTTTAAACCAAACAGTACTATTCTGTCAAAGAGTTTGCTGTTGCCATTTGTAAAGTAGTGAGAATGTGAGCAAATGAATGCTTATACTCACAGGTAGAGCATCACCCAGAATTTGTTGCTTGTTTGGCTTCACAAAGTATTTGAGGGCCCAGTTTGGCCAAGGTTTAGGCAGAATTTCATAGTTTCTGCTTTGTTGGATTCAGGTGGATGTGTCAGATTCAGGTAGAGCTATTAAAGGATTGGTTTCCCAGATGCAGACAGAGAGGGTGGCCCCTCTCCACTCCTTTCAGATGGTGTATGCACAGGCTGCTCCACTGCAGCACTCTTTTCAGTAGTCCCTGTCCTTCAGAACTGCCCTCATCACCCTTCTGCAGCATATCCCTCTGTATTTTTATAGCCAACCAGGGATGTTAACACTTCTCTGTGGCTGCCACTGCTTTATCATGAGTAATTGGGCAGGATATTGTCTGTCTGAGGAGAAATAGTGCTGCTTTCTTGAAATGCAGCACCTGCTCCATGGCACCTGTGTTTGTTGTTCTGTGGTAAATATGAAGCATCTTCTCCCACTGAGGAGGAGGGACCACACACAACACCAGGGGTGAGGGCAGCTGTGTAGTTTGCACGGTGCAGCAGAGTTGGGCTGTGAGATTTCAGAGAGATGTCCATTGGCCCATAGCCCTGTAAAACCACACAAACACTGTGTGTTTTTTTTCTGGCTGAAAGCATCAGAGCGTGTTGGCACAACTGCTGTTGGATACCTAGTAACTAAGGACAAACCTTCCTCACAGGGAGGGGTTAGAGGCTGCCCTCTAAATTACTTCAGAGACGCAAGAGCTCGCGCAACAGCTGTATGAGTTAAGCTGAAAGCTTGTCACATACCAATAGTGGTGATATGGTTGTTCACAGAGATAAAAATTGTATTTCTACATGGTGCCAGCACATAGCTTGTTGAAGACTCACTTCTTTCCATGGAAAAGATCAAACCAGGCTGTGACTGCATAGATACCTCACTCTGTGATAGAGTAAGGAGAGAGCCTGCCTGACATCAGTGGAAACTCATGGCCAAATTCCCACTCAGAAGCAACTTTAAAGTAAGTTGCTGCTTTTTTTTGGAGATAAGCACCCTGTCTTTTCTTATACAACCAGTTACCAGGATGCAATCAACAGGTTGTAGGTTCACAGCCACCCTTGTTGCTCTCTGTTCCAGGATAGTAGGACCCTTTGCAGGAGACTTTTGATATGGTGATAGCTTCAAGGACATCAGTCATTCTTGATGAAAGAGCACTGAACATCAAGGCCTGAGTACAGAAAGCTGAACTTCTCTGCCTGTGCCTCTGACCCTGCTGCACCAAAGTCTTCCCTCCACCACCTGTAGGAATTTCCTTTTCCACTCAGATATCAGTTAAAAAAAGATCAATTTTGTGTCTGATTTGAATGTGTTCTTCCACTGTAGTTTGTGGCATCAATCCCTCTCATGCATTTCTCTACTAGTTTGCAGATTGTTTTTTCTTTGAGCCAATGCTGACTAGATTTATCTGTTCCATTAACGCCTTGTTTCCATGGACAGAAGTCTGCTGGTTCAAGCATAGACCCCAGAAATGGAGTCCATTACAAGAAGGAACTTCTACTGTTGTGGCAAAGGTCACAACTGCTCTGCTTTTGAAGATGCTGCTGGTGCAGAGGCACACAGTCGCAGGGATTTACGGTGCACCTGCCCATTCTGTCTGCCCAAACTGCAGCTCTGTCCAGCAGCACGTTTCAAGCTGGTGTGGAAGAGTGTGGCCACAGAACCTGCCTCTCTGTGACCTTGATCCTCATTGCTGAAATTAGTTTTACAGGCATTTAAGCTCAAAACCCTCTCCATGTCTTCCACCAATGCTGTCTTGACAAGGAGATGTAGCGACAGCATAGCCCAGTGCATAGCCATGAATTCCCGACTAGCTTTTAGTTATCTTCCTGGAGAAACTCATTAACTTCAAGGTCTGATGTTTAGCATTACTAGGAGAAGTTGACTTTTAATGACTTTAAGGAAAGTCCAGTGAAAGATGAAGGCTGTGTCCCAGAATTCAGCTCCATTCAAAACAATGGGATGTAAGAATGTAGGAACTGAGATGTAAAATACATCCATTTTGTCTAACTTTCAGCAGGATTTTTCCATTATTCCACCTCTGATATTTAATATCCTAATGTTATTCACTGCTTGATCGTACCTGGGGTGACTTGGTCACTGCTGTTGCAGATGGATTTATGTTTTCTTCACTCTTGATTTGACAGTTAAATTTGTTTGGAGACAGGCACCTATAAAAAATTAAAATTAAGGCCTCCTTTGCTTTTACCTTCTTGTCGTACCTCTCCTTTGTGGTGGTTTAGAGGTAATTTCAAGTTTTCTTTCCCCTCTGTGTTCAGGGTTGCACGTGATCTTTTACTGGTCTGACTGCATTGACATGGGGAGTTGTAGTTTGGCTCACAGTACTGCAACTTTTGTCCAGTTAAAACTGTTGTAGAGAATTAAAAGGCATGTCTTCTGACTATAGGCTTGTTGTGAAAAGAAGTCTAAAATTAATCAAACTAAACCCAACACCTAATAAAAATATGATAAGAGCAAGTATAAAAATAAATGAACTCTGACAGAGAACAAGGGACTATGACCTGGCAATGATTACAGAATCAAAGAATATGTTGAGTTGGAAGGGACCCACAAAGATCATTGAGTCCAACTCTTAGCCCCGCACACAACCATCCCCAAGAGTCACACCATTTGCCTGAGAGTTTTGTAAACATCTGTGTGACTCATGGTCCGTACTTTGCTTGTTGCAATCTTCTCTGAAAAATTTTTCCTTGTTATGCCGGACCTTTCTGTTCATGTTCATCTTGAACAACTGTGAACGTGAAAAAACTAAATACCTTGCAAGGAACTGTAAATGTCAATTTTATGTCAAATAAATGAACAGTTTGAGAACTCTTTCTCCCCACCAACTGCAATGTAATACTGATATTGGAAAAGATTATTCTTACCATCAGACAACAAAAACTAGTGATTATTCCCTTCCTTCCACTCATCCCCTATTGAGTTCTCCTTGAGGATCGGTTTCATTAACAAGTCAGCAGGAAACAAAGCTAAACATGAATGAAAGATTGTAAGAGAGGGTTCTGTGATAATTAAAATTTTGAAGTCTTATTGATCAGTATTTTCAGTGATTTCTTAGAATCATAGAATGGTTTGAGTTGGAAGGAAACGTAATGTACCTCAAATGTAATGTAGCTCCCTGCCACAGGCAAGAACACCTTCCACTACACCAGGCTGCTCAGGGCCCCAGCCAACCTGTCCTTGAACACTTCCAGGGATGGGGCATCCACAACTTCTCTGGGCAACTTGTTCCAGTGCCTCACCACAGTCACAGTGAAGAATTTCTTCCTTATATCTAATCTAAATCTACTCTATTTCGGTTGGAAGCTGGGCTAATACCACCTGTGTCTAAGTAAACTGTACTGTCTCTCTGCAGCCCCAGAAAAGTACCTGGCTCTCAAATGATAAAAGCACTTAAGACTTGCTTTGACCCGTAGTATCCTACTCACTCTATTGGTGCTGTGAGTCCTTTCTTGTGGTATTAGGTAGGTTCATCTGCTAAAAAGATAGACCTCTGCCACCTGGCCAAGTCCAGCCTTCTCAGTCCCCCCAAACTCCCTTTGAAGGTAATCGGTGTGATCAGTGGAGTTCAGGGAGGCCTGACCCTGCGGCAGACATCTACAACAGGCAGATGACTTGCGAGGTGTTGAGAGCCTGGTTTTCCTTCACTAAGTCTTTTAAGGCAGCCTATGCTGACAGGTTCTGTGTGAGGCTCTATGCTGTAGTCATGCAACCATTGTGCTGAGGGCCACGGGTCTCACACCTTCCTGGCAGGTAGGATCCTGCTACAGGAGACTAAAAACAAGACCTGGCAATATTCAGGTTTCTTTTTGTGCAGTGATGGAGTCTGTTTACAAGTCCTGCAAATCATCAGATTTAAGATCTGTTAAGCAGTCTTCATTTCCTACAGAGAGATGTGATAGTTTTGCTGTGATTACAAGCACTGCACATTTCTGCAAACTTGAATTTATACAGATAAGACATCAGTGTTTCAAGTGGGTAAAAAGATGATACTTGTGATTACACTAGAGAGTAGGTGCCAATTTAAAAATGAGCCAATTAATAGCAGATTTTAAAAATAAATATACTACACTTAGTGAGAAAAGTACTGCTAAGAGCAAAAATGAACACAGTGCACTCTAATTGTGTAAGAATGGCTTTGAAAAATTCTGTGATACTTGTTTAGTAGGCTGGGAAGAACTTGAGATAGTCACAGCAACTTTAAATATAGACTAGAGCCTTAAGTTTGAGTATGATAGGCATGAAGAGGGAGCTTTGGCATGGGCCACATGAAAGCTGAGAACATCCATATCTGTCAGAAAAAAGAAGAAAAAGTGCCAAAGAGAAAAATATTCAACATGGTATCTAAACCTCTGGATTAGCATTTAAAGTAGAACCACTTAATAATTCTCTTTTTCTTCTTTCTGCTTTCCTAATCTGCACTAAATCAGTTGGGTAAATAAACCATCCTTTTAAAGATATAGCCTTTAAGGTCTTTGTGCTTTTTGTTCATAAACAGCAGGAGTACGTGGGGTTTTTTTGGAGGGTGAGGAGAGGAGGCAGAAGTTTCAGCCACTGGCAACTCTAATCTGTGGCTTGTGTAAGTCGGATGTTCAGACACTAGTTGGATTGGCAGTTAATGTCCAGGCACATTCCACTGCTAAGGGGTGTTTATTGCACCCCCTTATCAGTGATAAGCCCCTTTTTTTTTTCACAAGTCTCTGTGTGTGTGTGTGTGTGTATACACATACGTAATACATAGAAACATTCTGTCAGATGACATCAGAATTAAATGTGACATAATTTGGCTCTTCTAAAGAAGCCATGGGCTAGCTCTGTCAATCAAAAAGTGTTTCTTGGCTAGATACACTCAGTTCTAGCAAATGAGCTGCTTTCAAATTGCTGATTGGTTGAGGAAAGTTACTTTCTCTGCTTTGCGGAATATTTTAACTTGCAATATAATTTTTCTAGTGTTGAAAGTATGTAGGATGTTGTACAGAGAAGCTCAACTATGAACAAGTTGCCCGATCTGGAATTATTCATGGAATGAACCACCACAGCTGCAGGAACAGACTGGTTGTTGAGTGGTGTTGAGTGGGCACCCTGACAGTATGAGCGAGAGGGAGCCATAAACCCAACCTTGTTTGTAGTCCCAATATAGCAATCCCATAGACTGAATCCCAGACATATAAGGGTATCTATGCGAAGATTATGTTACATTTGCTGTGTTTCTATATGCTTTCCCCAAATTTCCCCCCAAATACGAGTCTGTATGTTGGGTTAGATGAACTTTTTTTCTGGTTCACCAATGAATTCCTGTGATCCTATATGCTCATTCATGGTCTCCTGTAGGACCCACAACACAAAAAAAGAGAGAAACAGCTGTACCTGTCAAGTTAAGGCATTTGTTGTGTGTGCTGATTAATGACATTTATAGCACTCTTCCCCTGCTTTGAAGAAGGAAAGTTTTCTAGCTGTTATGAAGGACGTTCAAAAAGAAGGAGATGAGCTAGGATGGAGCAGGAATGGGCTCCCTGTCACTATGGTAATGAAAATACAGGCCATGGGGACCAGACCTGAGGGGTTCTAGGTAAAAACATAAATGTTTTGAGTTTTCCATTGCAAGAGAGTAAAACAAACCCCAGGGTTTCCATAGACCAAGGGGAATATTTGGGCACTGATGTGCAACATTTAATAATTAGGGTCAATGGTATTCAAATGCTTTACCCTTTTCCTGGTTGATATTTATGTGATTTAGGGTGAAGTAGATTAGCCATTGCATCAGAAATCCAGAGATTGCTGCTTCAGAACATGTCAGGGGAGGAAATAGACCAGGGCAGGTTCATGGCAGTCATACATCTTTCTTCTCTCTGCCTGACAGGGAGCATTTTGAATCTGGATTTCCCAAATCCCCTGTAAGTATGGGATGTGATTGCCCAAGTTTTCCTTGAGGGGATGGCCCAGCAGAGCATGCATTGTGATAAGGCCCTTCAAACCTACTAAAGCGTACAACTCCTGAATGAGGCATGGGTTAAGCCTTTGCTGTTTATTTTAGCACAAGACTCCCACACAGCACGTTGGCTTTTTTGAACGTGCTGCCTGGTTGTGTAGGAGGGCAGAGGCAAGGCAGTCAAACCAATGCAAGGGAAGGTTTTCACTGTTCTGGCCCCTTCCTCCCTCCACTGATTGTGTGGGAAGACTATTTAGGGAGATCATCCAGCAAAACCCAAGCAACACTCCCCTCCACCCCCCTGGTTACCCGCAGCTATTTGTTTTGTTGTGTTTTCCATTGGGTAGGTTTCCAGCCAGCTGGCCTCCTTCACCGGGGCATCGCACCGTGATGTGAGTGCCAGCAGCAGTGCAGAGGGAGAAACCTGGGAGCTGATGGAGGGGGACTGTGAAACAGGCTTGGATACTCTGAGCTACAGTATGTCCCAGCATGCCTGAATATAAATATACAAAAGGCATCAGAATCAATAAATAATCTGCATGCTGTATATCATGCAGTGCTTGGCAGTGAGAATAAGGCCAGCGGTGTGGATAGCCTTACACACTTCAACCTGATCAGGATCCTCAAACTTTTCTGGCAGCACTGTGTTGCTGAAGTGACCCCTCTGACTTCAGTGGAAATACCTGTATTTTCCAAGTAGGGGGAAACCCATGGCACTGCAGGGCTGGCAGAGTGTGCTTCCACTCCAGTACAGCTCGCTCTGCTGAGACTCTTCTTCAGCTGTATCGACTTAAAGGAAGGAATTAGCCATTTCTTTTTGTTCATGTTTATAGCAAGTCCTAGCAGTGCCTTGAGCAAAGATAAGGGGATGTGGCACTTACAGCTCTCTAGGCCACAGAGCAGTGTGCTTTCTGAGGTTAAATGCTGCAGGTTGGCAGAAATACTTGTCTGTGTGCTCAAGCAGGTGGAGCATTCCTACCAGCACTGAAAATCAATGCGGGAAGAGCATGCAAGAAGTCAGCAGCTTTTTAAAGCAATGGTTTGTGCTTTTCAAATGTCCTGGTCCCAGACTTGTCTACCCAGCAAATGATCCTGGATTTCAGTAATTTGTATTCAAATGCAAAGAATATTTTGCTCCTGTTCACTTTCTTTTAAATGCATATAAACTTGAGAAGCTATGTAAACTACAGGCATATGAAACAGCAGCAGCTGCACTGTACTTAAGAAGGTAAATATGTGGACAGGTCTCCATATCTGGGAAATGATCTTAAGAATTCTGCACAGAGAATTCTTCAAGTGACTCTTTCTTTCCTGGTACCCCCACTGGGGAAGACACCAACAGGCCAAAGGACTGCATGTAGTGACAGAACAAGGGGCAATGGCTTCCAATTGAAGAAGGATGGTTTAGAGTCAGGAACAAATTCTTTAGTGTGAGGGTGGTGAGGCACTGGAGTAGGTTTCCCAGAGAAGTTGTGGATGACCCCTGGAAGTGTTCAAGGCCAGGTTGGATGGGGCACTGAGCAACCTGGTCTTGTGGAAGGTGTCCCTGTCCGTGGCAGGGGTGTTGGAACTAGATGATTTTTAAGGTCCCTTCCAACACAAACCATTCTATGATTGTATAAAATTCTCTATCAAATCCAATTAGCTCCCAAGGGCTGCACACAGCCCTGCTCTTAGCACAGCATCACAGCAGAGGAACAAAAAGAAGCAAATCAGCCTACAGAGCCCACTGCATAAACAGCCTTGACCAAATTTGCAGCCCAACATAGCCCTTTAAAAATATTTTGGGGGAGGAGGTGATGTCAGCACCTGGCTTGTCAACACACTTGTTGGTCTCCACCCTCAGCCTACTTTAGCTCCCACACAGGGACAGAGCATCCAGACCGAGTGGCAGATAGGCAGAAGCTTGGAGGGAAATAATATCTGCACTGACCCAAAGTCCAGAGGCAGAACCACTGGGCTGCATTTACCTACTCAAGGTAAAGGAAGTGGCTTACTTATTAGGTCAGATTTTGTCTTATGCAAGGACATAGGAGGCTGATAAAACAGCTTAAAAATGTAGGAATTTGATAACTGCATGCACTGGTCTTTTAATATTTAATCTGCAAACTAAAGCAGTTTCAATTTAAACTCTCTATCTTCATGCTGGGATGGTCCCAGGGTTTCTCATTTGCACCATAGATTTTACAGTCTAATCTGGTTTTGTAGCTGAAATTCTTTGTCCAGAGTTTATGCCTCACTTGTTTAAAGGTTTTTGTTTTATTTACATGGCACACAGATGGGATTAGTGCATGATATTCATGATAAAGGATTCTCATTTCTCTGGATGAACTCCAAAAACATATAAAATTCAAAAATTACTGTTATAAAGTAAGTAAAAACAATAACCAACAGAAAAGTTTTTGAGTACAACATGAATGGGATTTTTGAAGTATGACATTTTTAGCATCTTGAAACTGCAGGAAAGGCAGAAAGTTCCTGAGAAAATACTATTTCATCTGTAGGATTGTCACAAAATACGTAGCCTTCAGTTCTTCAGAAGTTCTTCAGAAATGAAAATGTCTAACCTTAGGTTCTCCTTTTACTTTTAGTGGTAACATAAATAATTCAGATTTATTAGTCCATCTCTATAAAAGAATAGTTTGCACCCACGTTATTGAAAAAATAAAGAAAAAAAGAAGAAAATCTGCAGATGAATATAGGAATTTTAAAACTCTTAATAGTAGTATATTTACAATGTATTTGTGTTGAAAGTATTACATGGGGCTTGGACATTATTTATTTGTAAATGCTTGCACAAAGTAGCACTAATTTCCTCAGTAGTTTGGGGTGACACTTGGAATGCTTCTTGTCAAGTGCTGTAAATCAAAGAAGGTGATAAGCTGCCAAAGATGGTTTTTACTTCTTAGCACCCTGGTGCTTACTGACTCCTGGCCACTGAAACAACATTTATTTAGACCAACATAAATAGCTCTGCTGAATCTGCCACCTTCATGCATCTGTTCTTCACATTTTTTTCCCTTTTCTTAAAAGAGCCCGTGCCCTGAAGGTTGAGCTCAAGGACACACCCAGGCAAGCCGCTGAAGTTTTTTCTTTGCTCTGCCTGCTGACCTCTGCTCTCTCCTCATTACTCCCGAAAAATGGAGCGATCCACACGAGAAATTTGCCTCAACTTCATGATTGTGCTGATTACTGTAATCCTCATGTGGCTCCTTGTGAAGTCTTACCAGGATTGAAAGACAATCAGAAACTTTGGGAGGGGATTTAAGTGTGTGTCTCCAAAGAAAAGTAACAGCCACAGTATGCCATGGTGATTAGCTTTCAGTCAACTGAGGATGTCGTGAACCCTTTTTTTTAATCTCTCCTATCTGTTGCCTGTGTTCATGTTTGTAATGGGTCTGTGATAGTGTAATCGTTTTATTGTGTAGTGATCCAGCTGTAAAATGTAAAATGTAAGATGCTTAGGCACCGTTCGACGTGTGTCTCTCCTCCAGTGGTCACTGTGAGTGCTGTATCCCCCAGCCCACCATGCAGGCTTGTTTGACACCAGTGTCAGGTTCTCGAGGGTGTAAAACTGCAGTACGTAATGAAAGCACCTGTATTTACCAGTGTAAGAGGCATAAACTCGTTTAGCAGAAAGGAATGTGAAACCTCTACTTTCACTTGCACATTTTGTTTAAATAAAGTCCATGTAAAACCATTTTTTGGAGCATTCCTTTTCCCTCTCCCAGCCTGACTGCTGTTCACTGAGAGAACTGATGATAACTGTGGTACAGTGTGATATGCAAGTGTGGTGGTTTTGCTATTACTCCCACTTGCATTTTAATTTGCATTTTAAAAAAATGCAATTTTTTTTAAAAAACAGGATGGACCTGTTTGGGACACTCTCAGTCCAGAGTGATTTACACAGTTGGTGCCTGTGGACACAGACGTCAGAGAGAACCTCTGTCCCACTGGGGCATTGTCAATAACTGCTTTTTCTGAAGCTGGATTTTGGACAGGGATTCCCACAGTCCTATTTTTGGCCAGCTATGCTTGGAGCAGTGCCTGGAGGGATGGGCCTGGGCCAGCTGCAGGCGTAGGTGCCCTCTGGCACCCGAGTCTTGCAGGAGCCTTGCCCAGGGCAGCATTCCCTCTGGTCCAGCGTGGCATGGCAGGCGCTGCGGCACAGCCATGCCCAGCCCCAGCAGGCTGAGGTGTGACTGTGTCTGGGTTGCTGTGATAGCGTTGTCACCTGCTAAAAAATCTTGAGCCAGCTGGAAGGGCCCACAATCCCTGGGACGTGAAATCAGTAGTCAAACTCCTCCTAGGCATTCGCCACCCGCTATTTTAATGGCTTCAGAGAACCAGTATCTTCTACAAAATACAGCTTCCTGTAGGAGGGCAGTTAGATGTGTGCCGTGTTGCCGATATAGCTCTCCTTCTCTTCCGAGAGCCTGCAAGGAGCAGGCAACATTGCAGGGCTGTGCTGAGTTACTCAGGGCTACTCTCTGGGATGGTTAGACACTGACAGCTGAGACTCAGATCAGGCTTTAAAGAAAGGCCAAAAATATTGTTGTAGCACCACTTTTTAGGGGTGTGTGTTGCTTAAAGAGCAACCCTTGCCCTGTGCCATTTGTACTGTCCATCCAGGTTTGCAGTCACCCTACTGCAGCTTGTGATGCTCATCTTCCCAGTCAAGAAATCCCCACTCCAGTGCAGTGATAAAAAATTACCTCCTGTTTACTCTTGGCTGCAAATGAGCAAACTTGCGTCCATAATTTCTAAGGATGGCAAATTTTCTGGGGGAAATAGAAAAAAAAAAAAGAAAGCCAAGACATTGAAATGAGCTTTTGCATTCAATGGATGCTGCTTTTCTCTGCAGCCCAAATGCTGCTATATTATCACTATTTCACATGGTCAGTTTGTGTTCATAAGCTTGGCTGAGACATGCAAGCAATGGCTGGAGAAGGACATGGAAAATCTATTTTTAAACACTGTGAATACTTGATAATTCAGTATGAAAGATCCTCATCTTTCACTGGCTGCAACTCCCAGAAGAGGGCAATATCCTGAGCACAAATCGACATGTTTGGGCTCATGTCAGGCTAGCAGGAAGCAGGTGTGGGCTTCGTTGTCTGAACCAGAAGTCATTCAGCAACAGTTCTGGGTGATCCTAGCAACTTTTAGATAGAAAGAATCATAGAATGGTTTGGGTTGGAAGTGACCTTCAAGATTATCTAGTTCCAACCTCCCTGCTGTGGGTAGGGACACCTTCCACTAGACCAGGCTGCTCAGAGCCCCACCCAACCTGCCCTTAAATGCTTCCAGGGATGAGGCAAAACCTTCTCTGGGCAACTTGTTCCAGTGCCTCACCATCCTCACAGCAAAGAATTTCTTCCTAACATCTAATCTAAACCTACTCTCTCTCAGTTGGAAGCCACTGCCCTTTGTCCTGTCACTACATGCCCTTGAAAAAAGTTCTTCTTCACCTCATTTGCAGACCCCTTTATGTTCTGGAAGGCTGCTAGAAGGTGTTCCCAGAGCCTTCCCTTCTGCAGGCTGAGCAGTCACAATTGTCTCAGCTTGACTTCACAGGAGAGATGCTTCAGCCCTCTTATATTGTTGTGGCCTCCTCTGGACTCACTCCAATAGGAATGTGTCCTTCTTCTGCTGGTGGCCCCAGAGCTGCACACAGCACTCCAAGTGAGGTCTCACCAGAGCAGAGTAGAGGGGCAGAATCCCCTCCCTTGCCCTGCTGACCACGCTGCTTTTGATGTAGCCCAGGGTACAACTGGCTTTCTGGGCTGCGAGCGCACACTGCTGGGTTATGTTGAGTGCTCATTACCCAATGCCCCGAGTCCTTCTCCTCAGGGCTGCTGTCAATCCATTCTCCACACAGGCTGTGTTTGTGCTTGAGAGAGATGCTGAGAAAATGTTCTGGAGGGTTTGTGTCATGGCTTTTAGCCACCAGTCTTTTTGAGAGTGGACATACTTCTAACTTTGACAATATGATTAAGGTAAATCACCCCCAAGCAAGTACTTGAATACTTGTGGTATTCAACTAAGTGGTTGTCTTTTCAGGCATTTCTGGTTTTTAAGCAGACCTTGAATGAGGTAAATTATTTGCCTATGCCTAAGGCCTAAGTTTTTACCTAAAACTGAGGAAAAACACAATTCAGCTTTTAGTGCCAGATGCCATGAAGAGTGAGCATCATGTAGGTGCACAGACACGTTAATGCCAAAGGACTTCAGCTAAATACAGACATATAAATACAATATCTTCCAGCTTGAGGGACCTTAATGCAGAGGTTTCGTGTGACCCTTAAGTCACAGACTCTGACCATTATCTTCCTGCTCACCAAAGAAGCCCTGGAGGAGAGGTAGCTCTCTGGTGATGTATGTCATCAACATTTTACAGCCCTTTGCAGTGCAAGGGAGATTGAGAACCCCAAAGGACTTCTGGGCTATCAGTGGTTTATCTTTAGTTTATCCATCCAATTATTTTTGGCAAAATTTTCATTAAAATAATACTTCTGTGTAAATAGCTGCTCTAACTCCTACAGCCTCCCTGGGCAAAGTGTTCCAGTGCTTGGCCACCCTCACAGTAAAAAAAGGGTTTTCTTATGTTTAAATGTGTTTCCTGCATTCCAGTTTGTGCTCATCTCCTTTTGTCTTGTCAGTGGGGCCACTGAGAAGATCCTGGCTTTGTCTTCTTTATTGTCTGGAATCAGGAATTTACATACACTGATAAGATCTCTCTGAGTCTTCTCTTGTTCAGACAGAAGAGTCCAAGCTCCCTCAGACTTTTCTCATATGTCAGATGCTTCGTCATCCTCATGGTCCTTTGCTGGAGTCTCTCTGTGTCTCTCTTGTACTGCAAAGTCCAGCACTGGACTCAGCATTCCAGACGTGTTTCACCAGTGCTGAGCAGAGAAGAAGGATCACCTCCCTCGGTCTGCTGGCAATGCTTTGCCTGATGCAGCCAGGGAGGCTGTTTGTCTTCTGCCACAAGGGCCTATTGTTGGCTCATGGTCAGCTTGGTGTCCATGATGAACCTCATGTCCTCTGCAGAGCTGCTTTCCAGCTGTTTGGCCCCACATATATATGTGTAGATCAACATTGGACCTGCTGGAGGTTTTACACATGGTGTTCATGGGGCATGAATGCAGCACAGTACCTGCTCATGGAGAGCATTGCCAAGGTGACACTCCATTTCCTCTGCCATCCCACCTACTTTGTTGAAGGCACTCTGTGTAGCGAGAACTGCCCATGAGGAGCAAGAGTGGTTGCTCATGACTTTGACCTGACCTGACCAAGTTAATTTTCATTCTGACATGTAAGTATAGATGAATTAGCCACACCCAGAAATAGAAGTCCATCAGGGGTCTTTCCATTCACTTTACTGGGATTTACATCAGACTGTAGCTAGATGTTTTTTTAGATGTTCAGATTTCAGAAGTTTGGCTCTAGGCCTGGTGATTTGGAATTGCTGAGCCCTTAGCACCTCACTCCACAAAAACTAGACACATAGGGTATTCAACATGCTTTTGGGAAAAATCAGACCACTAGCTTATATACCTGGATACCAACCTAAAAAAATTGTAGGCACTGAGATTTGAAACTTAGGTTAACCATTAGGAAGTTATTTTCTGGGGTTTACAAAAATGTTTTTATCCATTAAGTGTGTCTTCAGTTGAAAACAGTTTCTGTATTTTTTTTTCCCAAGAAAAGTGTTTTTATCAAGGAAAACTAAAATTTGTCAAAGGCAAATGTCATGCCTGAAAGCCAACTTGCTTTTGAATGATGTGTCATGGCTGCTGTAGGCTGATTTGTGCCCCCTTTCTCCTTTGTAGTGAAGGCTCCAGGCCAGGCAGGTTCTCTATCCCACATGACATAACCAGCCACTCTCGTGATGTGCTTCCTCCAAGTCACAAGGTAGGAAACTCTCGTGCAATGAGAGAGAGGCGAGTATGGAGAAAAAAGTTATTGACATCAAAGAACTTTATGTGCTACATTTCTAAATGGATTGATTACAAACATATTCTTGCTGACATTTTTCAGTCTGCAAAGATTCACTCAAGATTCAGTTTTCTGTGGAAAAAAAAAAATTGCACACTGTGTAAGCTCTGTGTTCAGCAGATGTGAACATGTAATGTGAAATGTATAAACTTGGTGTATGTGTTCAGCAGATGACATACAAAAAGAAGAAGGAAAGACAAAAACCCAGGTTCTCAGTCTTATCAAAACAGCATTCCTGTGTGTGCATAGAATTTTTGTCTGGATCCAAAAAAAAAGAAAAGTGAAGCATAAATAACTTCCTCACTACGTAGCAAGTCCAGCACAGTTCTATTTATACAACTGCATTTGGAAGTGTGCCAGAGGTGATAGATGCCGTTGCAATTCAAAAAGAACTTATCACAGTCATTATCTATATTTTGCTGGTACAGTGAGCTAGAAGGGATCAAGAAGACTGACAGGTGCTGACACCCTGGGTTGTCATTGCTGGGGCTCCTAAATCACTCTTCACCTACACAGCTGAGCTGCTTTGCCCCTTGTGCATACAGCTGACCCACAGATTAGTGTCTCACAGGTCGAATTCGAAAAAGCCGGTAAAAGAACCGCTCAGAAGCTTTTGGCCTTTTGAGCAGGAGGGTATTTATTTGTCGATGGCGGGAGCAAGCGTGGTTCACACCACAAAGCTCTTGCTCCAAGGTAGCGGTACAAAACGGGGTAATTTATACAGTCTAACTTCTATGACTACAACATCTTACATACATATTCTTGTGATTGCAACATCTAATCATACATATTGATAGTAGGTGGAGCTCAGGCGGAGCTTCAGGCAGAGCCCTTCTTGGCCCTCAGTGCTGGGGGTACATCTGCCTTTCTTCATCGTTGAGCCTGGGGTCTCTGTAGTCTTCCTCAATATGACCTCGCTAACTTTCCATTGTCTTTGCCCCAGTCACTGAAGCTTGGAGAGAGCCTTGGCTTCAGGCCTATTCCACCTATTCGAATGTCTGCCTTAGCTTACTTTGCCCTAATTTATTACCCCTAAGTCCACTGTATAATGTTCCTAACATTCTTCCCTAGTTTTGGGTCCACTTAAATGAACAGAGCAAAATTTCCTTCAAAATAAGCAGAGCAGATATGGAGGGGAGAGTTCTCTCAGAGCAAGACACCTTGGTTAACTCTCTTTAGGCCTTGCTCTTGTTTCACGGTCTGCGCTGGAAAAGCCTTTGGCACATTTCCCAGGGTCGAATACAGCTGGTGCACAAGCCAACCAACTCTGACCTCTTAGCTTAACAGTTCAGCTGTCAGCTTCTGAAGAGAGATGACAGCGTTTTCAAGCAGGCTCCATTATGCGTATCAGTCAATGCTAATCTCTACTCACACTGGTCTGATCTGCGAGGGAGTTTAAAAGAGCGTAAATTCATATACAGAATGAATGGAGATGGTCAGCTTGTGCTGACTGTGTGTTGTATTGCACTTGTGCTTGCCAGTTCTTCTCTGTAGTGGGTGGATGAGGGAAATGAGTAATAATTTGATTTTGGCAGCAGTTGTTAGATAAATGTAGGCCCATGCTTCCTTATACTACAGCTTGTATGGCAGGGTCCAGAAAGGTGTGCCTGGATGTACCTTAATCTTTTGGCTTTGCATATATGCCTGTTGGTGTACCCAGAAGAACAGCCAGAGCTGTCACTTTTCCAAAGACTGTTTTCCTTCCATTTCACCTCTCTCCTCTTTGGAAGCAGACAGTGGCTTTTATCTCTCAGCCTCATGGCCAGAGATGTGCACAGTCTGCCACAGTAATGTCATGCCCTGTTCATGTCTGCTCTGCACTGCCATCCCTGCTGTGTGTATGAAGGCCTGAAATGAGTGTGGCTCAAGTGACTTGAAGATCAAATTGATGGGATCAGAATATTCACAATGACTCAGGTACCTAAGTTGCTTAGAGGGACTTAATCCCTTGTGGAGATGTGCCTTGGGAGAAGGGCTCCTGGAGAAGATCCTACCTTGTGCTCATAGAAATCTTTCTGCATGCACTTGGCGTATCTTTGGGCTTGCACATCACTGTGACAGCCTCACCTAGATGAATCCTCCAAAACATCTAGCAAGAGTGACCCAATTCCTTAATCAAAAATATGGGACATGCTGAGCAATAAATAATCCAGAATGGATTTTGCATGTACCTCTTTTCCCTGCAGTATTCAACCCTTTTGCTGTTCAGCTTCTTGTCCACAGATACATGTTGTCATAGCTGAAAGCAGGGACATAATTTTTTAATACCTGCATCACAGTTTCACTGGAGACTGCCAGTTTCAGCAGGATTATCCTGAACCTTTCTGCCACGTTAGGAAGGACCCGCTTCTGCATGCTGCAAGTCATTTCCCTGATGGGATTTGGTGAAGCTGGGCCCGGTTACATCAGACAAGGATCTGCCCCTTTGTGTTTGTCCAGTTCTGATCTGCCCTCCACAAAGGTCTCTTTCAGCATCACCTGGAAGACATATGCCAGAAGTAGCTTTAGATTTTTCGCTTAAACTCAGTTTTTAACAGAAGAATTTCACTATAAGCAATCTTACATCTCATATTAATATGAGCTATATTAAAAATTAATATTAATGAGGATATTAATATTATGCTATATTAACTAACACTTTAATGAACCCAAGATTTGGAAACATTGAGCCTCACACTTTAAATCTATGCCTGTATTTGAAACTATAGTTTTGAATTGCCAGGTTCTAAGACTTGCTGGGTTTGGAACAAAACACGTAATAACATTTCACTGACTTTAATATACTTCTTTTACAACAAATACATTTTTACAACCCCAGTAGAATTTTAAATCTAGGGTGTTTTTTTTTTTTTTTTTAATAGTCTTAATCTAAGGGAAGTCAGAAGCTAATAAGCACTGAAAACGCTAAGCCTTGGTTGTTTTGGTTTTTTTTTTCAGCCTAGGATAATTCCCTACTTAATGATACCTCTGGGTACTTCAGCTGTACTTTCACCTGTTTATCAAGAAAACAGTTAAACTGAAAGTATTCCCTGAAATACAATCAATTTCATATCATAATGAGGCTAGATAAAGTCTCTTATGAAATTAGTAAGTGGGAACTCATACCTGTTGCACCAGAGTCACACTCCCTTTGCAGTCTTGGTTGTGAGTTTTGTCTCTTTTCTCTGCTGAGACTGTACTCAGCTGAGCACTGAAATTACTGAAAACTCCCAACTCTCTTTTAGGCTTGGGGAAAGCTTGGCTGCATACACAACCAGTCCCCAAAACTACAGTGCTCAGCTTCTATATGTAAAATCATATCACAGTGCATTCTGTGATACAGAACAGGATGGAAGTCAATGAAATTCAGATGGAAAACAGAACAAACAGCAATTTCAACAAATAAAGGTCCATTTAGCCAGAAAAAGAACAAGACCAAAGTTAAACATATTTTAAATTATTTTTCTGTTTGAAATACTCCTATACAAAATGAAGTTGGGTAAATTGGAACATCTGGTTGTTAATTAGGGCTGGCCTATGAGAAAGGTGCAAAGTGGGAGACAATCACTAGGATGTGGTGATAAAGCAAATATCAGAAAGACAAGGAAGATAGTATCAGTAAGGAAAGTGCAGCATACATCAAAGAAAGCTCTAGAAAAATAAACTAAATGTTGCAAAATACAATATTATGCCCCTCTAGCCTGACTTTTCAAAAATAGGAACAGTGCAATTAGGACTAAAGTGTCAACTAGAATAATACATGCTACAGGACACCAGCAAGGCTGTCAGGCAGAGAGCACAGTGGCCACAGAAAACTTCAGCTATATACCGCCTCCACAAAGTGGGAAAATGTCAGACCGGGCTCTAATTCATGCTGCATTTTTTAACAACATGAATTATTGTTCCCTGGACAGACATCACAGAAGGAGAACCTGTGCAGCCATTAACAGAACACAGGATGAGGATCAAATGTAACCTTTGGAAAATGATGGTGTGACAATAACCACAATGTGCATAAGCAAAACATCCTTATGGGAATGGGAAGGCTAAAAGAGGAATTAGCGAAGCAAAGGGAGTAATTATAAATAAAATAGTACTGTTCAAAACACAGAAAATGTATCCATATTGGCAAAACTGAAAAGAGCTCAGAAAAGTTAAATAAAAAGTTGTAAGGAGGGCAAGAAAAAATGTTGAGTAACACCAGGGCAGATGCATTAAAAACTAATAATAAAACGCAGTAGAAACAGGTAACCTGCCAGGAAACTGCAGTGTCTGCACATGATAGATACAGAACAGGAGTGCTCAGAGAATGTAAGTTTGGTATAGGAAAGGTATATTAATTACCTGCAGCAGTGCTCACTGTGGAAGGGCTTAGGAGAGTTTCCATGCTAGAACTTTTATCTGCAGGTGATGAGAAATGGTCTCAACTGAAGGGCCAGAAGCCAATAGCATCAACAGTGATATATCAGCAGGACCAGATGATGCTTACGCAGTGATTTTAAAGGAGCTCTGATATGAAATTGCCTGCCAAGTTACTGTGGAGTGTAACTTATTGCTTACATCAGACTGCTACCAGAGGAACAGGAGGTGGCAGATACGGTATCAGTTTGTAGGAGGACTGCAGAGGACAGCTGAGCAGTTATAGACCAGGAAGTTCCATTTCCATTTTGGAAAAAACCCCAAACCACAGAAAATCAAACAGACGGAATTCAAAGGTGTGTGAGTGCCTTGGGTTGTCAAGCATTGTAACAGGCTGCCCAGGGAAGTGGTGGAATCACCATCCCTGGAGGTATTTAAAAGATGTGTAGATGTGGCACTCAGCAACATGGTTTAGTGGTGGACTTGGTGGTGCTGCGTTAATGCTTGAAGTTGATGATTTTAAAGGTCTTTTTAATCTAAACAATTCTACAAATCTGTGATTCTAAGTGGGAAAAATCAACAAGGCTTCTGCAAAAGGAAATTCTGCTTTTGGTAGGTATTACAATTTGAAAACAGTCAGTGAAAATGAGCTGATCAATAAATTTTAAAAACCACAAAGTGTCATGAGACAGAAAAGGGAGTTCTCCCTTTAACTCATAAAAGACGCAGAGAGTGGCAGTGAACAGTGAAATTGCATAATATAATAATGTGTTATAATAATAATCGGTGTCGGAAAAACTGCAGAGAGGGGCAATAAAGGTAAAAATGACATTGTGACAATTGCGACTTGAGAAGAAACCAAGGCTAGATCTCTTTAACTTGAAAAAAGGTAACTGACAAAAAGATATGAGTAATAACAAATAAGAGCACAAGAACTGGCTATTTACACTCTCTCAGTCCATCCAGCAACATATAAAATGAAAAAAGACATTTCACAGAGTAAAACTGAAATTCAAAACTCAAAAGTACAAGATGTTCTGAAAGAATATGGAACAGATATGTCTAAAAATGTTTGGACAAATCTGCAGAAGGAAAAAGAGACATTGAGTCCTTACAAATATGAGGATAGACTTGCTGGTTCCATAGGAAGCTTAACCCACAAACTTCTAAATCTCAGGAGGTATTCTGGTATTGCTCCTTTTTTTACCTGTTGTCAGGGCACCACAGTGGACAGGGGCTCCCCAGAGAAGGAAGAACAGGGCCTGGCAGTCAGGACCCATCCCACCACCCAGCCATTGTGCAGGGCAGGCCAGGGGCAACCAGTGGCAGCCCCAGCAGCGAACACCAAGCACCTCACTGGGAATAGAGATGGGTCAAATAAGACAAAAGAGATTGTTAACAGCCTTCAAATATATACAACCTAGTAGCAAAGAAAGCAATAAACTCTTTTCCTTGCACACCAAGTACTGGGCTTGAAAATTAGCAAAGGAGATTTCAGAGCAGTTTTCTTAGTCTAACTAATGGATGGTGTAGTTGATTACTATGCTGCACTGTAGAGAGGTGCAGGGCTGCCTATATCAGGGGATGTTGCCAGTGGTTCTTATGAATGTATGCAAAAATCCATCAGAAATAGTTTATAACAACTGTCCTACCTTGGAGAGGGATACTATCTCCTGGGGAGTTTCCATGAAAGCAAATAACAAAGGGTTCTTTCAGTGCTTAAGAGGCCTCAGCCTCCCCGGCCTGGCTCAGTGAGGGACATTTTACAATGAAGAAAAATGCTAATAGAAAGTTGCTGTAATTTGCTTACAGGGATGAACAAGGAGCATGTGAATAGACCTATCTGCACTTTCCTTGATGGAATTTAGAAAGTGCTGAAGTGACCTAGAGCAGTATTTCCCAGCATGGAAAATGGTTGCCTCAGGGAAGACAAATGATACACCAATGTTATTTCTTACAGGCTGCTACCATCTCTTTGGGATCTCTCAGGCCTTGAAGAGCAGCATCTTTGGCAGACTTTCTCCAAGGTGAGGGTATTCACAATTTCTATTCAGGCAACACATGATAGAATAGAATAATAGAATATCCCAAATTTGAAGGGAACCCGTAAGGGTCATCGAGTCCAATGTCTGGTTTCTTGCAGCAATGTCTAAAACTAAACAATATGGCCAAGAGCATCACCCAGCTGGTCCTTGAACTCTGACAGGCAAACTGAGCAAAAATCACCCATTAAAGTTCCAAACCCCTGAAGAGGCACAGCTTCAACTTGATTTCCAAACTCTGAATTCCACCAGAAACTCAAGCGTAATTAACCTATTTTGATTAACAGGGCTTCCTTGAAGATAGTTACTAAGCATCCCCACTATTGTTCCAGCACTCACAAGCAGCAAAGGGTTTTAACACGGGGGTAGGTGCACGAATCACAAGGAGTTAGGAGAGAGGACTGTTTATTTGCCTTAGAAGCCCAGTGGACCCAGCAGCCCCGGGCTCTGTGCTGGCCCTGGTCTGCCCGGCCCTGCCTGGCGCTGTCCAGGGTGCTGAAGCATCGGTATCACCCTCCGGTGTTGCGGGGCGGCTCTTCCCGGCGGGAGACGGTGGCAGCGCCGGGCTTGGGAGGGACCCTGGCACCGGGGGAACGGGGTTGTTCAAAACCTCTGGGTGTTTTTTAGAACAACATCAAAAATATCTTGATTTTACCCCAGAACGGCTTTGGTTATAACTCTGAGGTGTCAACGGGAAGGTAATTCATCACAGAATCATAGAATATTCTGAGCTGGAAGGAATGTACAAGGATCGTCAAAGTCCAACTCCTGGCGCTGAACCAAACAGCACCAAGAATCACACCATGTGCCTGAGAGCTCTGTCCAAACACTTCTTGAATTCTGTCAGGTTTAGTGCTGTGACCTCTTCCCTGGGGAGCCTGTTCCAGTGCTCAGCCACTCTCTGGGTGAAGAACCTTTTTCTAAAATCCAACCTAAACCTCCCCTGACACAGTTTCATGCTGTTCCCTCGGGTCCTGTCTCTGGTGAGCACAGAGAAGAGATCAGTGCCTGCCCCTCCTCTTCCCTTCGTGCAGAAGTTGTAGACTGCAATGAGTTCTCCCCTCAGTCTCCTCTTCTCCAGGCTTAAAGAAGCCAAGTGACCTCAGCCACTCCTTATAGAGCTTCCCCTCTAGACCTTTCACTATCATGATGGCTCTTCACTCACCATAATGTTCATGACAATGTTGGTACTTATGGCTTTGAAGCTGTCTCTTATGTTTTTATTTTCTTTCTTTTATGACTTCGAATTCATTGTATAGTCAGACGTCAGTGGTGATGGCTGAGTTGCAGGGGGCCTTGCAAGAAGAACAGTTTTGAAGAGGGAGCAAAATTTTGGTTTTGAGTAGACAAGAATGCAGGTGAAAAAAACAGGCAAGGAGGCAAAACCCAAAGGTGTCAATGGTTTGATGGTTAACTTGTTAGAAACTAAAAAATGTGCCAGGCATTAAACAGAGGAAGCTGCCCCATCTGTCAGGGGAATCCAACTTTCTACATATGGTGTTGCTGTGGTTTAGTCCCAGATGGCAGCTCAGCACCACCCAGCCACTCACTCCCCAAAGAGTGGGATGGAGCAGGAATCAGAAGGGTAAAAGTGAGAAAACTCATGGGCTGAGATAAAAACAGTTTAATAGGTAAAGCAAAAGCCTCACATACAAACAAAACAAAATAAGGAATTAATTCATCACTTTCCATGGCCAAACAGGTGTTCAGCCATCTACCACAAAGCAGGGTTCCATCACATGTAGTGGTTATTTGGGAAGACAAACACCATCATTCCAAGCATCTTCCCTTCCTCCTTCTTCCCCCAGCTTTGTATGCTGAGTATGATGCCTTATGGTTTGGAATACCCCTTCTGTTCCAGCTCTGTCCACTTCCAACTCCCTGTGCACCCCCAACCTACTCACTGGTGGGTTGGTGTGAGGTCTGCTCAGCAGTAACAAAGACATCTCTATATTATCACCACTGTTTCCAGCACAAATCCAAAACACAGCCCCATAGTAGCTACTATGAAGAAAATTGACTCTATCTCAGCCCAAACCAGCACAGATGTCACTTAAGGGTCCGATTTCAAGTGTTGCAGAATGATGATGTGACAGCTTTAAACAAGATGAGACAATGTCTTCCATGCTCAGTGTGTACGTATATATTGAATACCACCAAATTCAACCATGTCAGAGAAGTGTCTGCTGAGTCAAGACAGTGAGATTGTACCCAAAATTTTTGTTCACCAAATATAAGCCAGGATATTTCATTCTCAAAGGGTATCCTACTTTTCTTTTGGAGAAAGCTTTCTCATGGCGGAAGCAAGGAAAGACAGCATGGGTATTCAGGCCTCTCTCTTGCATTGGCATAACTGAAGTCTAGATTATTTTGTATTGAGCATCATTTTCCCCAAATATGATAAGTGTTATTTGTCCATGTACAGGAATTTTGTGAAACTGAATTCCTTATGATGTGGAAAGCATTCTTTGTCCTGGCTGGAGCACAGCTGTTGGGACTCAGTCATATTACAGCAGTTTTCTGAGATACATTGATATTAGGTGGGATTGTTAGAAAAAAAAAAAAAAGCTCTCTCTAAACCGGAGTATTTTTCCCATTGCAGTGTTTGTTACTGGTAATTTAATATGAAGAAAATGAAGTTATTACAACTGCTTTGATCCTAAGAGCAGCAGTGAGCTGAGGAATTAACTCCTGGCACAGTACAAGACTGATCTAGAAGTCCCACTGCTTAGTCAGGTAATGCATCACTCCATAGTCCCCAGCTGCCATGGGTGTTTCAGAGTTATTTTTTTTTCTAGATACGTGCATAGAATCACAGAATATGCCAAGCTGGAAGAAATCCACGACCCAACTTCTGTCTCTGCACCAAACAGTACCAAGAATCACACCATGTGCCTGAGAGCACTGTCCAAACACTTCTTGAACTCTGTCAGGTTTGGTGCTGTGACCTCTTCCCTGGAGAGCCTGTTCCAGTGCTCAGCCACTCTCTGGGTGAAGAACCTTTTTCTAAAATCCAACTTAAACCTCCCCTGACACAGTTTCATGCCGTTCCCTCGGGTCCTGTCTCTGGTGAGCACAGAGAAGAGATCAGTGCCTGCCCCTCCTCTTCCCTTCGTGCAGAAGTTGTAGACTGCAATGAGTTCTCCTCTCAGTCTCCTCCAGGCTCAACAGACCAAATGGCCTCAACCACGCCTCATAAAGCTTCCCCTCAAGGCCCTTCACCATCTTGAACATTTTTGCTTGTGCTTATCTCCTTCTCTGAAATTTAGGCACTTGATTAAAGGGTCTTATTATTGATTAAATTTCCAGTAGTATCAGAGTGACCTCTCCCAAATGGCATAGGCTGCATTGCCTCCCACATGCTCTATCCCCAAAGAAAATTGTCTCTCTGGGAGGTAGAAAATCTCTAATTCCCATCATTCAAATGTCTAGGAGCTGTCATTGCTGTGCCTGAAAAATAATGGAATAGAACTGTAGCATAGAAGTTAATTACTGTTGTGTATGAGACGTATAGGCAGTGATTATAGACATCTATAATAAACTTAAGAGGATCACAAAAGATACTTTTGCTAGACAGCAATGTTTAAATTGCATTTATAGGTGCAAATTAAGAGTATAGAATAAAGCATTGAAGTGCCAGCATCCCTCTCTGACTTGCAGTTCAGACAGCTCCAAAAGGCAGGGTCCCAAATGCACTGCACCATTTCTCTGTAGCTTTCTCTGTTGGAGTTAGAAATTAGTTTAGTGCTCCAAAAGCACTGATATTTCACATAATGAGAAAAAAAAAATCATTGACTAGCTTTTTAAATAGTCTCTGAGGATATGAATGTTTAGTCTACCTTTTAATACAAGGGCACTCATATCAACGATCAAGGAAGACTTTCTGACCCACTCAGTAGATAATTGATGTTCACATCTCCCTCAGACCTGCCTTTTTGTCCAGCAAATGGAGGAGACAACTGTGCTGGGATTATAACTTCATGCCTGGGCTCAGGATCCCCTATTTTTTGCTGTTGCTGGATTGATTTCTTCTGGCCAGACTTGGAACCAGTATAAATTTGCTCAGCTTCACAGCAGAGAGGCATGACTTACACTGATGTCTGTCTCAGGCGTGGACAAAAAAATAAAAGAAGAAAAAAACAAACACCCCTTCCCCCCATTCTATTCTGCAAGACAGAAAAACCTGATTCTCCCAGGAGAGACCCTGGTGTGAGGTTGAGGGTGCTTTAGGTGTAGAAATACCGCATGCGCTAAGTTAACAGCTGAGCTAGAGAAGGCCTGTGTTGTCCACGCAGACACATGCTCATGTTCCTTTCCCACAGCCCTCGTGGAAGGCACAAAGCAGTTGCAGACAGCAGCCTTGAGATGGCCAAGCTTAGAGCAACTGTCCTGCCCCTGGTGTCACAGTGGCACCCTGCAAGCTGGGCCGGGGCAGAGCTGGGGGCGGGGGCTCACCAGGTCAGCTGGTGCCTGCTCAGGCCTCTGCTCCCATCATTCTTTTTGGGCTCTTTTTTTGGCGGTAGGGCTATGGAGAAGTGACACTCACATCTCCCACCAAACGGCTTGCTGTGTGTGAAGGGTCAGTGGGGACAGAGGCATGGAAACTGGAGGCAAACTGTGTGTCAGCTGACTTACATTCAAACCAACCAGCCACCGTGGATGTAAACTGGGAGAAATGGAGGAGGCAGATGATGGCTTAGTCATTAACAGCTTAAAGGAACATGTGAGACCAGCCAGAGCCAAATCAGCATTACAGATACCCCCGTCAAAGAGAGACAGCAGACTGTGCCCTTGGGTCTTCTGCATCGTGCCCTTTGGATTCATCTATCCTGATCCATGTTACAGTCCCAGGTTGTTCACCATTTCCTAACAACTCTCCCCCGGCTTAAGCCTGATGTACCTACAAGCCCTTTCCAGCACTGGAGGAAGCTCCCATTTTGTCTATGGACCATGACCAAGGGCTCCACTTTTGCCCCTGCTCTCCATTCAAGGCTCTATATCTAGGTTATGTCTACATTTTGTTGATACTTCCTAACTAGCCTCTGTTGAGGATCATAGACTTTCTTCTCAGCCATGTGGTATCCACCGGGGGTCATAAAATCATAGAATGGCCTGGATTGGAAGGGACCTCAAAGATCATCTATTTCCAATCCCTGGTACTGCTCACCTCCCTTGTTTTAGGCTGTAAGCTCTGTGGAGAATACACCACCTATGGTTACATGTTTTTACAGTCCTTCAGTACAGCGGACCTCAGGCCTTAAGAACACGGCAGCACAAGTCACCAGCCCTTTGTCCTTCCCCACAGCTCATTTTGAGCTAAGCTGCTGTACCCAATTCTAGCTTGGAGGTTTTAGAGCTAAATCTCTTTTCTAATTATAGTTCTATACAGAGAAGAACAGTTTTCTTTACTAGAATAAGTAATGACCTGATTTCTATGTGCAGTGCTCACAGGGGAAAGCGCAAAGCCAGTCCTGCTGTATTCCTACAGGATCTTGTAGGAAGAGTCCTGTCTAATCTTTGGCAAGTCTTATAGAAAACCTGCACTGCCGCAAACTAAGGAAAACAATGAATAATTCATTTTCTTATCTGTTTCAGGATTGTTTTCTGCAAAACATCTATTTTAATAATTCATGTGATCTTTAGCTGCACTGTACTGCAGATGCAAGAGTACAGAGGGGAGCCCTACTGTTTTTCTCAGTGTAGCCTGGAGGATTCATTAGTGCAAAATTTGAGCTCACATTGGACCAAGTTCCAAGTGAGGAGTGAGAGTTAGAAATCAGTCTGGTTAACAAGATTCAAAGTAGAACAATTATCTGAAAATCATAATTCTGGAGGAGTCTTCTATGATGCCAAAATGTTCATATGTTGATGACGCCAAGCTTGTCGAGGGCCAACTGGGGGACAGAGGGAAATATATTCAGAATTCTCATATTTCCCTGCATTGTATATAGAGTTTCCCCTATTTCCCCAACAGTACTTGTCAAACACGTGGACTTAACATTTATAGAATTGCACTCCAGTTACTATTTCAGGCTGTAACTGATTCCTACCTCAGTCAGATCCGTCCAAGAGACAAAGCTGCGGAATGAGGTTTCCTCTAGAGCTTAGGCAGGAATGCCTACAACCTGCAATACCCCACTAGTGTACAAAGCTGCAATGCTGGTCACCTTTGTGGGAGGGTCAAAAACCTCTGGTCACAGTCTGACAAAAATGACACAAAAAGCTAACCACAGTCCTTTAAAGGAGAGATTTAAGGAGAAAATGTTGATCTCACGTAATGGAAGCCAGTGTGTGAATGATGATACCAGTGATTCTTTGGGTCAGTAGTAGCAGATCTGGGTTCATTAACCTGAGCATCTGTTCACATACATCTTACTCTATCTAACAGCACTTATTTCAACTGGGGGCATGCTGAAAACACCCTGCTTGCAGCAAAGTCTTACAGCCTGCTAAGTCATTGCCACTTGGCTGTGCCCCACAGGGCACACAGTGGGTACAAGTGCTTTTAAAGATTGCTTTTCCATTAAAAAGGACCATAAATTAATCCCCTTTACCTTGTACATGACTAAGTTTTTCAACCCAGCTTTGGGGCTGCTCCAGGAAACAGCCTAGAGATACCGTTCTCCAAGACAAATCACATAGATAAGATTGACCTTGTTTACTTCTAAAAATAGTACATAGAAGCACCACCAGCACCAGAAGTACCTTCAAAAAGAGACAGAATCACAGCAGAAATATTTCTCCCTCCCCCAAAGCAAAAAAAAAAGCTACAAGCCAAAAAGTTCTGGAAGCTGGAGTAGCACTTACTCTCCTCCTGGCTGTAGTCAAACCTCCAGGCATAGATTCTGTCAGCTCTCACAGCTCCAGCTCCACAGATGCTGGTGGAGAACCAAGGATACTGAAGACGAGCCAGTATCCACCTACGTTGTTAAAGGAGCCCTGGTAACAATTTAAATACATATTAACTGGGATAAGGAAGCGCTGTACTATGAGAAGTGGCTGAATCTATAACAGGCGACTCTTATATAATTCTGCACACACAATTAAAGAACTCTGACACTACGTGGACCTTTTTCTGGGTTTAAACAGATAAAGGGAATCATTTCTGCATTTTAGATCGCATACAACTTCCCCCTACCACATTTTCATCAATTATTTTTTCACCTGCCCACACAAGGCAAGACATTCTGCTTAGGTTCAGTATGCTGTCTTGTATTTTATGAAGTAAATTAGCAGCTTTGACTTTTTAAAACTATGCTGGGCTGCAAGGCACTGCCAATGTAAATTATTTGCCTGACAAAAATTACCTGTTAAAAAAGAAAGGTGTGAAATTGCTTTACAGCCTGGGCAGGCAGCACTTGCTTCCCAAGATGCACATGGCCAGGCATGAACCTGTAGGAGAGGAGATGTCTGGTGGAGTGCAGCAACCATGAGACTGTGGAAAGCTTTTCAAAAGATCCAACATAAATCTTCTTTATTCTTAATTAAACAAAATTCTGCACCCTGCAGTGGGTATAAATACTGATTCTACTTTCTTGAAACAACTTTCATACCTTTTTTTTTCCTGATTCTTCATTTTCTCCTCCTTAGGGACAGCAGCACCCAGTTGCTGACAGGTCAGTTAGGATTTATAACAGTGACTGTAAATTTGGATTTCTTATAGACAAGCTTAGGTTTGCATCATAGGGGTCATTCATGGGGAGGAGGGAAGGCAGTGCCTGACAAACATCCTCCCTCAGCCAGTGTTAGGCACTCACCAGGCACATTCTCTGCCCCGGGTTTGGCAAGGATTTGAGAACAAGTGTGTTACAGGACAAAACTGAAGCACAAGTGGGCAGGACGATAAGATCTGAAGGCACCCTCATGCAAGAGCTCCACAGGAGAGAAGGAATTTCACACTTAGCTTCATTAAATCCATTGCCCAGAAAGACAGGAAAAATTATCACCCAAACCAGTTAGATCAATTATAGTGATACAATCTGACACAGAGCCAGATGACATTTTCTGATTTTATTTGAAGTTGACACCGTGAGACAAGGCATAACTGAGAGGATGACACCAGTAAGAAGGCAGCAGGAACCTTTGTGCCTCCCTCCCTTCCCTCCAGCTACATAAACTCCAGTGCAGAATATTAAAAATAAACCAGTATAACCTAACAAATTGCAGAAGGTATTTGAGTCAGAGGGGGACAAGGAAAGAAAGTGAGAGTCCAAGATTTGAAACTATGAAAACTGTCACTAGAAATTTATTTTAGAGGCCTCAAGAGTGACATAAAAAAGTCCTTGAGACCTAATGACTATAAATAACAACTTTCCAAAATCAATGGTAGTAAGTTAAACACACAGAGTTTTATTCCTTTTATTTTCATGCAAAATAGACAAATGCTCCATATTTTCAAATTCATTGGAGAAGACTAATTATTGCAATACCCATAGAATTTTGCTGATTAACTCCACAACGAGTGCAAGTTTCCAGCCCTGTGGAGAACCCCCTGAACCCCATCTTACATTTCAGCAAAGAAACGAGAGGGCTTAAATACAATAAGGAATTTCCCAAGAAATTTAAGTATTTCTATTGCTTTTTTTTTTTTTTTTTTGCTTGTAAAGTCATGGCCCAAGCAGTAACTAAAATGATATAAAGCACCTGATCTGAGGAAGTTCAGATCACACTTCAGACTTGGGAATACCACAGACCTGCTACATCCCATTTTACCTGATCCATTAAAGTAAAACAACTTTCATCTGTATTACTGCATATCTCAAAAATAAAACCCACAGTGCTTCAGTTTAGAATGATGTATAATTTATTGATATAATTCACAAGTAGTTGGACACTACTCATTTTTATCTCCATATGCAAGTGATTTACACAAACATATAATACTAAAGTTGATTGCTTAGAAGGTAAAAAATACCATGGGTATGAAATGCCATGGTAGATGTTGTTCAATGTACTACACAATCTTAGTGTCAAACACTTTTACTCATTTATGGTTTTAGAAAAAAGGCAGTTTGCCATTTTAATTTTTTTTTTTTTTTTTATAAGTAGTTGGGGAAACTCAAGAGGAGAGGTTTTGCTCTAAACCTTCTAATCAATTATTTCTCCCAGATCTTAGGAACTGAATTGACAACCAAAGCAACATTTTCAGTAGTTCAAACAGAAGATTCAGATTTTTGTCCCCCTGAATTCACCAAGCACCACGTGACCAAATCACGTTGCCTTCCAGCATGTGATACAAAATACTAACTTCTGTATATTCAAAGGAATGTGCAGGAATTTAGACCATGCTTCAGCATAGTGGTGTTGGTGAGAACAGCCTGATGTTATAACTTTTGGCCCCTGCCAGTATCTGGTAGTTGTGAGTGTGTTTGCAGTTCACTGTGCATGTATTAGCATCATCAGACCATTTGGTATTCATGCAGCTGATTGTAATTCTGCACAAACTCTTCTCACTGAAACTTGTGTCTCATAAGCCTCATTAATTTTGCATTAAGCATATAGTGGCTGCATGGAGAAAACTGGACTTTAACGTGTTTGCCTGCATCAGATTAAATTACATATATTATCTTCTAGATGAGGTCCAAACATACATTTTGCTTGAAATGCCAGTAGTTATGCCAGCCTTAAAACATATCGAGAAGCTAAAAAGCTTTCACAATACGAGATCCAGCTACTTATTCCACATATACAAAAACACAGCTAGAGAAATACAATTCCATTGTCAATGCTGAATTATGAGGAAAGTCTAAAAAAATAGAAAAACTCTGATATCTGGACATCAATTCAGAAGGTAACACTGCATAATGAGGCAATATGAGCACCCATTTAAAACAAAAAATCCCCAACCGGAGAAGCATAAGGGGATCATGTTACAAAAATAGATGAATACCGCGCCAAACACATGCACACGATTGCCATGGTCATTCAGTATGCTAGCGATGGTCTAACAGTGGTCTAACACAGGAGTGAGACAGTGTTTCCAAAGAAAATCAAGTGAGTAATTACATATTGATTAAACTTTCTGATGCAGCAAAATGAGGGCACAGAGCCATCTCTGGGTTCTGGAGCTGTTTCAAGATCCGCTTGTAAAATTTCTCTCTGACACGGTTGAACTCCATTATGTCCAGTGGATCCTCATCAATCCAGAATTTGTGGAATTCATGCATTAAGTAGCCTACAAAATAATAAAAAGGGAGAAGAGATGAATACGGTATGTAAAGATGATATAAAAAATGAGAAAGAAGCCTGCAATTAATAATTATGATCTGCACAGAGAATCCTGGTCACTGAGGTCTGACACTTCAGGACACTGAGCAGGGTCAAGACTAAACATATTTTGGACCAAAAAATGGATTAATATTACACAGTAGCAGAACTTCTCACCATAAACCCAAGAAGTCACTAGTTGTCTTAACATATGGATTCACTAATTGAAACATTAAACCAGTGAATATAAAAGCAGAGAAAGATGCTGCTGATGCTGCCCCACCAGCCTTTTGTTTATATTATGTTCTGCCTCACAGATATTACCTTATAGGAACATTGCTTACTCTCCACTAAAAAAAGAACATACTCTTAGGTAAAGTAATGGTTGCCATCACGTGTTTTTGTGTTAATGCTTCCTCCTTAAGCACGTTACCTTGTGTGTGCATGACCTTGCTGAAAATGTTGTTTGAACTTATGCCTATGATCCTGAAAAGATGGATGTTAAGGTGATATACAGAACCACTAGCTTTGGCAAGACATTCCTGTTACAGGAAGAAATGTGATTCCAGAGCAGGTTTAATATATGGGCTTTGATTAAGGCCTTTATCCTCTTAGTTCTATGCTGTCCTTGCCCTCAAAGAGTTTCACTGACAGCGAAAGCTTTACATCCAGCATTAGAACTTCAGTGAACTGGACCAAGTCTCTTGATCCCAACTTCCACAGCAAATATACCACTGAAGGAGTTTAATTGTTCACCCCAACACAGCAAAATGTGCAAGTCAGTTTTCTGTACCACAGAAAGTGAGGACATTTGCTGTAAAAAAAAAAAAATCTTAATTGCTTTTATCCATTTTTTCTATTGTATGACAATTAGAACACACATACTTCTAACTTCAATTTCAATATATATTTGCATAGACGTGTTTTTTACTCCATCATCAATTTGAGAAACTTCATTCAAAAGGTACTTTAGGTACATTTTCAAATCTCTTCCATATATTCTATTAGCCACAGGCAGTTTGATTCTCAGAGATGTTACTTTCAAAGAAAAGCCCAGTAAAACTCCTTTTAAAAAACAACCCACTATATAAAATGAATAATATTGTTAGATCTTCCCCCTCCAAAGTCTAGAGGATTTCCAAGAGGCACCTGCTGTACTTCAGCAGTGACCATGCTGAGCATGCCATGGAGCAATGCAGTTTCATGCACTGCTTGTACAGTCAGAGGAGGCCACAGAGGCCAAGACCAGTGAGCCAAGTGCAATTCTCAGCTTCTAATGTGTGTCCCCACAGGCTGAGGGAGCAGAAGGGTGCAGATGAGGTGACATGTGGATTCAGCTTTTAGGAGGTCCATGCAGTACAACCACTGTGTCCCCCTAGGTTACTGACTGGTCAATGTAATTTTGACTTTCCAACTCAGTCAGGCAGCCTGTAGACATTTAATGAAGCCCAATGTTATCTGGGATTGAAGGAAACTTGAAGGAAACATAGGATGACTGCAGTAGGAAGAGGAGAGAAACTTAAAGAGCATAAGAACAGGGGTTTATCAGACACAAACAGACAATCTCTGGACAAATTGTCCTTGCTCCAGGAAAGCTGCTGTTTCTCTACAATAAAATCCATTTGATAACCTCAAGTTTTTCTTAGGATAACCTCTAATCTTTCCTAGGATGGCAGATGGGGTGTGTAGGAACATCCATCACCTTCACTGGCCCATTATACCAAAACCACAGAAGTTTAACTCTGCTTCATAACTCATAGATTCATGTGCTTTATGGGTAAGAACTGTCAAAACCAGTTCTTCAAAACTCCCTCCACTGTCATCCCAATGGGCTGGGTATGCTGGTCAGCAGACACACTGGTCGTGGGGCAAAGTCCTAGGCTTGACCAAGAGAACAGTCCATCCTGCAGCCAAGATTTTATAGGTGGTAACATGACACTGCAAAGGCACTATAACATGTCTCTTCTTCCCCCAAATTTAGTGGTGGGAGATTCAGACATGGCAAGAAATACAAATCAAGAATAAGATATAGAAACATAGCATTGTTTGGGTGGGAAAAGACCTTTAAGACCAATTTCAGCTGATAACCCAGAACTTCCAAGTTCACCACTAAGCCATGTCTTTTAAATACCTTCAGCAATAATGACTCCAGTACTTCCCTGGGAAGCCTGTTCCAGAGTTTGCTAACCCTTTTGGTGAAGAAATTTTTCCTACTGTTCCACCTAAACCTCTCCTGAGGCAACTTGAGGCCATTTCCTCTCGTCCTGTTACTTGTTACTTGCGAGAAGAGACTGACCCCCACCTGGCTTTCAGGTAGTTGTAGAGAGTGATGAGGTCCATCCTGAGCCTCCGTTTCTCCAGGCTAAACAACTTCAGCTCCCTCAGCTGTTTCTCATAAGACTTGTGCTCTAGGCCCTTCCTCAGCTCGACTGCCCTTCCCTGGACACACTCCAGCACCTCAGTATCCTTCTTTTAGTGAGGGGCCCAGGAATTCACCTTGCTGAACCTTTGACCTCAACGTGTTGATCCAGCCTGTCTCAGATATCCTCTGCAGAATCTTCCTGCCCTCCGGCAGATCAACACTCCCACCCAACTTGGTGTTGTCTGAGACCTTGCTGAGGGGGCATTCGATCCCCTCATCCTTATCATCGATGAAGTTATTAAACAGGACTGGCCCCAGTACTGAGCCCTGGGGAGCACCCCTAGTGACCAACCCCCAGCTCTCTGGGCCTGGCCATCCAGCCAGCTTTATAGCCAGCAAACAGAACACCTGCCCAAGCCAGTTTCTTTAAGAAAATGCTGTGGGAAACAGTGCCAAATGCTTTACTGAAGTTTAAATAGTGTTATTCCCCCTGTGCAAGGGGGGGTCTGCACAGCAGTCCTCTGCTGTAGAAGGGATGATCAAATACAGGGGAAAGAGCTTGGAAAGCATTATTTTGTCAGGGGAGCAACTCTGCTGAAGTGTGGAAACTAACACTTAAATGTAGATGCAAGTATTGTAAGATGGTTGGATTTATGGGGATGCAAATTCCTTGAAGTCCCTTTACTTTCTTCTTATTATTTAAAAAAACAGGAAGGTCACATGTTCAGGCACTCAGTGCGGTTTTTTGGTTTGTGTTTTTTTGTTTGATCTGGGCTGTTGTTTTTTTTGTTTTATTTTACCCCTTGGTTTGGTAGTAGAATCTATCACAACCAAGAGCTGAATCAAAGCATCCAAAGGGCAGGAGAGCAAGACTAGCACTACAGTTTCTGTGTTGTGTCAGCAGATTATTATTTTTTTTTTAAACCATGGCTAGTATGAAAAGGGTTAGCAGAGCACAAATTATGTATTTCCCGACCCCCCACCCCTTCACCCCTCCACTTACAGAACGTCTGCTGAAAGTGAGTGAGTGTTGGTGCTTCTGGAGCAACATTGTAGAAATGGGTCTTCAGAGCTCCACTCACAAGCAGATTGTATGCGAGGTCTGTTATGTTAATGCCCACAATAGCAAAAGAGTAGCTGTAAGAAAAAACAGTAACATTTGCAGAGAGTTCACCTTCTTTCAGCACACTGTAAGAAACACTGATGACCCTGACATTTCAGATTTTGTGTGATACTGAGGTATATTAATTCTGTCCTTTGTGAGTTTCCAAGGTGCGTGTGGGGTGGAAAGCAAGAAAAACATTTATCCTGGATGCCTTGTACATTCTACCAGCAGGTTTCCCTAGGGAAATTCATGAACACGGTGAAAACAGGAGATTCATCACTGTGCCAGCCTTTTCAGTGGAACAGCACTGATTAGTTCCTATGAAATAAAAACAAGCACAGATGCCCCTGTGCTCCTGCGTTCGCCTCTGCAACAGGGCAAGGACTCCACATGGTGGCTGTGGCTGCAGGGTGACCCACCATTTGCTATCTGCCCCACTCGAATTTGTTACCCAGTTAGAACATCAGGTTTTAACAATCCATCCTATAAAGACATTCATATGGCTAAAAAGCCTGTGAAAATAATCCATCTGAGTCACCTCCAGCTTCTTCCTAGAAGTGAACTAGATACACAGGCCAGAAAACAGGCAAAAACCTAAGTCAAAGCATACTGGATACAAACCCAAGAAAAATCAAACTCATGAAGCAAAGTCCTGTCCTGCTAAAAGATATCAAGTGAAGTATATTTAGGCACAACAGAACTCAGAATCTGGCAGTTAATTTGTGAGACTGGTGCATAAAGAACTTGGCATTTCTGGCAGCGATTATTTCCCAAGAAAACACATAAAGTCTCACACTGACACTTAATGATAAAAGCAAACACATCTGGATATTCGGTGATAGGTTTTTTTTTTTTTTTCTCATCTAAACACAGCTGTCTTCTGTAGACTGCTCTGGGTATGTTTTCAACTATCTCTATCAAGTAAGCTAAAACACTTTCCTGCTCTTTAACCTTTGTTGTATTTCAAGAGGAAAAAATAATAAACACTAGTCTAGAAGTCAACTGCAGCATGAGACCTAGAGGCATGCTTCGCAGAAAAGTGAAATATGGACAGTAATATGTTGTATTACAGATCTTCACAGAGGAGGAACATCCAGTTCCATACTCATGAATAATGCAGCTGCACCAAACCCACTTCTTAAGAAAAAAAAACTTCATTACTATTTTTTCCCTATTGTATTTTCCTAAAGGCAGTTCATAACCTGGCTTTGACAGCAAGAAGTGACATTTGATCACATTACGTGTTAAGAAGAATTAAACAGATGTTCATCACAGCACTACCTATATAGCATATAGAGAAAGGTTCTCCTTGCTACAGAATTTTTGGGTTATTTTGTTCTAAATGTAATGTTTCTCCTGTAATCTTTGATCAAAACCAAGGTATGTTTAAGACAACAGACGTTAGTATGCTCCCAGAAACACCATTTTCTGCTCAAATATACGCATCATTGTTACCTACTGAGTTTGTAGCAACTTAAAAAAGATCTTCAAACTTACCCAATTGCCTTATCAAACTTTTTCTTCTCCCATTCAGCTTTGCTGAGATGGCTGAGGAAAAGAAAGCAATTAAAATGCAGATATTGCCACACATTACAAACTGACAAATATATTCTTTCAATTTCTTTGATATTATAACTTTTGAACACAGTATTTTACTTCCATTGACATGGCCAAGCATGTTTAACTCTGCTTCTGACCACATAGATTGATATAAAAAGACTTGAAATGGGTAACTGGCTTTGTATCATTGCCAATAAACCTTGACAAAATAGGTGCCTATGTCAATGCTCACAGTAAAAGTCAGTTGTTTTCTATCTTGACCACAAAGATGGTCCACTTCAGTTAAGTTTCAGCTATACAAACAGTTGAAGTTACATTTAACTATTCAAAGATGGATTTAGTTTTTTTTTATCAGGGATATAGATGACACTCATCACTGGAGGCATGATTCACCTGAGGCAGCAAGCCTGAAAAATACTCCTCTGACAGTCAGTTTTTTTGACTATCCAAATTAGAAACCACTCAACAGCCAAAAATAAGGAACAGCATTTTCTATTATTTGGCACAATAATGTGGAGATTTTCAAGGACACAGAAGAAACCTCCCTTAAAATAAAATTAGCTAGGGAACAGATTGATTTTAGACTAAATTTCAGCTGTTCAATGATTTAAAAAAGCTGTGTGATGCAACCAGTCAGCCAATACAACACTAACCAGGTCTGAGTCTATTCAAATGAGGAAATCATTGCCTGCATTTATAACCAGCTAAAAGCAGGCACGGAACCGACTCTAACCAGTGGGCTACAACCTTGACATGGCTGTGGCAGTTTTGCCTTGGTTTAGTAAATCAGAGTTTGAAAGCTTTAGATCCCACATTATGGACAGCTATATGTGAAAGCATAGTTCTTGGACTATACCTGAACTACACTAAGTATATATTACACTAAAAACAATTCCCCGAGCTTCAAATAAAAATTGCTGTCATTAAGTATTTAAGATACTAACAGGTTCATATCCATCCCAAACTGAGTGTTACTAGGTGGCACGCACAACGACAAAACTTCACCTTCTAAATGGCTTAGCATTCAGGAATACCTTATTCTTCACTCATTCTCTAAAATCTTAACCATCTTTGTAGGCTGTGGCATAACAACACTTAGAAAAACCCAGGTAAAGATTGAATAATAAGGGTAGCACATATAGGATGTGGGTAAGCAATACAGTTCAACTAAGACAGAAAATTCATTGATCATGGTCCCATCAGAAAACAGCACAGCTGCTAAGCAACCACATCAGGAAGATCACCATGGGCACCCCCAGCATCATCTATCCTTCTGCTGAATGCTCTGTCAAGGCATAGAAATTGCACATACTCACACAGCACTCGGTAATCAAACATGCAAATGAAGAATACTAATATGTTCCAAGGGCTTTTTGTTATAGAATTTCCATTGGGAATTAAAAAAACCCTGAGGAGATCAAAAGCTTCACAGGATTCAGATGTGGACCAGCTGTATGGATATCTAACACTACTGGTAGAAGAAAAATGACTTAAGGCAACTGATTTCTATGTAACTGGATAAGAGGCATCGACCCCTCCAGTAATTAAGGAGTAAATCTCATATTCACGAATTGCCCATAACACAGTTTTTGACATCTGAAAGTACCTGATCTCTCAACAGTCAGGACAATGGACTTGCCAGATTGGGACCACCATTAGTCAAGGTAGACAGATTACATGAATATAAATAAAGGAGCCTTTCAGCTCTTCTAACAAATTTTTGGCCTAGACTACTTATGATTATCAAGTCAGTCACTTCAGCTACATCAAGCAAGATGAATTTCATTTTTGATTTGTAAGCATGCTCATATGTACCCAGTGTTGCACCACCAGTGATGTTTGAATCAAGCTTGAAGAAAAGAATATGGATCTCTTGGTGTTGCAACAAAGATTTTCGGTTTATAACACACCAAATTGTAGTATGGCTTGATGTTTATTTCCATGTAATGTCTCAGAAAACTTAGAGAAAAGAAAAAAAAATACCTTAGTTCCTTCTTAGTGACATCCCTTAATTATGAAAAAACACAAACAAATTAAAGGTAAATAAAAATATAAAAATCACTTAAAATTAGAAGTGAAAACATTTAACACTAAATTTAACTATTTCCCAGATTCAATATACAAGTTCGCCTCTTGTACTTGATCAGTTTTCAGGATCAGCACTTGAAAACAGACAGCATGTGGCAATACCCAAGCATATACCCAACAAAGAGAAGAAAACCCAGCACCCTCCCCCAGACAGAGCCAGCACAGTGCTCTCTCAAGTTATTATTTCTGGTCTCAAGCATTACCTGTATTTAGGGTGAAGAGAATCACAGAGAACTTGGTGAGCTATCTCAGTGTCCCATTCAGCGAAATACCTGCGGGCACATATAGGGTATTTAGGGCAAACTGTTAAAGAAACACAACCGAAAAAAAGCATCTTAGGACATACTGAGCTGTCCATATACACCCTTTTAAAGGTCACTGCATGTGTTACACAGGAGTGTAACAGTAGTGCTTGACATGTTAGACTCACTAAGCTACCACTGAGGCCCCCAAAATAAAAGATTAAAGTAGCCTCAAACTACAGGCGCAATCCTGTAAATGCTTAGTGAATGTGCATTGCCAGAGTCCCCTTTCTACCCATCCTACAGAAAATCAGTTGCTTATTGCTAGAGCGTGTCAGGTGCTGAGCTCAAGAGAAAGCAGTTCAGGCTTCTTGATCTGGCAGATTCATTATGCAAGATTAGAGTCGTCACAGAAGACTAAGAAATTAAATACATAGTAGGGATTAATTTCCCATGGAAGTTCAAAGCTGGAGTCGGGAGTCCAGATCCTTAGATGAGCTTTGCTAGAGAACAACATGCGGACAGTGGATGATTTATGTCCTTCAATCTGTAAAAGCAGAAAATATTTCTTTTGCCCCTCAGAGGGAAAGGTTATTTTACCAAATGTTTCTAAATTACGTAACCACCTGCAGTAAATACGGCTGGAGAAAATAACAGGCATTAGTCAATTCCCAAATTACCAAGCACAGCTATGGTACTAACACCTGGTGTTCCCGAGTTGGAAGGAAGAAGTGATGTAAGCTCACTGCTTCATTTTGAGTATCAACAGAAATTGAAGTAGTAGTCAAACTACAAAAGTCTGCCATCAGTGGTTGCACTTCAAGTGTTTTGCTTAAGTATTCAACATGAAATTCCCAAAGAAGGTGACTGAGCAGGAACATAACCCTCCCACCCACATAACTCCAGGGCATTTTGTTGAAGGAGATCTAAACACTGGTGAAAATATGCTTTACAGTTTCCTTCTTGTGGGAAGAGAGTGCTAACTTACTGTGTCACAGAGAAACTAAAAAAAGGGCTTAGCAAGTGGTGTTACCAGGTTGAATGAGGAATCCTGAAAGAGAGGAGAATTCTTTGAAAAGAGAAAACCTCCAAAAATTAGGCTAGCAAATAAATTCTTTCATTTGGTTAATATGAAGGCCCTACCCCTTTGGTAAATTATTCCCACAGACTTGCTAAAATCTGCAAGTAATGCTGCTTTTCACGACTTTAGACACACAGAAACCCATCTACAGAGGAACATACTTACACCAAGTTATATAAGCCCAGGAGACCCATCCCTCTAAAGTCTGTTTTAGGATCGTCACCTTGGAAACCAATTTCACACCATTGCTTTGAAATCCGAGCTTTCAGTGGTGAATTGGGCTTCAAGCATTTCCACAACTAGGAAGATTACAAGTAAAACATAATTAAACTTCATCACAGTAGTATGGCTTTTTTTTTTTCTTTTTAAACTAAGTTCTGATGTAATGTCACTGCATTGCTATCCCAGCAACTGAAACACAAAATCAAATTAAATTCCTCTGTGTGTGTGTGCGTGTGGGAATATCCCAAACAGCTCTGAAGTACTGCAGATGTTTCAGCCCTACAACCTTATCGACAGCTCCTGTAACATCTCATACAAAGACTTGTTTTGCTCACGCTCTGTTCATCAAAGTAGTGTTTGCCTCCCTAAGCACAGAGACAGGAATGGGCTGGATTTGATTGTAAATCACTGACAGAACGGCAGGCAATCAGCCCTTGAGTCCCTGAGGCTCTGCAGCAATCTTTTCTCTGGCATCTTTTGCAAGTCTCTGTAAAGGTTATAAATCAAGAGTGCTGACTTGGCTACCACAGTGCTGAAAACCAAATCAGAGACTACACAAAAAAAAATAAAATCCATACGAGAATAGCATGTGCCACAGTCATATTTAACTAAGAGAAGAATCATTCACTGATCTCACATTAAAAAAAGGCAAAAGTGATTTAAGACGCCAGATCGACAGCTGGAATAAATCCACTTAGCTGCACTGGTCCAGCGACTTTAATGCCTAAATATTATGTTGCTGGGCACCTAAAAGCAGCCTAAATTGATGTCTGACAAATACAAACCTCATGTGCCATATCTCAAACTCACTCTTTCCAAAGTATATTAAGAAATAAGTATTTAGAATTAAGAAAGTGTATTAATCACCAATCATGAGTTGGTGAGTAGGGCCTCAAGAAATGCACTTAGACAAAGCCTATCTAAGGGAAAGAGCTTTATGAACATTTCCCCAATAAAAACAGAACTTGTTTTAATTTTAGCAATCCTAACTGAATTTAAAATTAGGTGCCGTAGGAATGTTAAAACTTTAATGATTGCACTTTGCAATGACTGCATAAAGCATCATTGTTTAAACCATATTTGTTGTATTTCTTGTTCATCCATCAACAGTAAATACAGTATTAATCATTAGTTCAATCACATTAAGTTAATATCCCTCTCATTCATAAAGTACCCTCCTGGTAAACATGAATAAATGATAGTCATTAGGAACGTGAATTACCCATTGCAGAGATCACTTGGCAGAGTGCATAGAAGGAATGAAAACCAACTGGCCTATTCTTCCACAGCGTGGATTGGAAAATGAATTAAACCCTTGGACATATTTCCATTTGACATTTGCAAAAGCAAAACACCTGCTGTAAACAACTGCTAGTAATCAGCTGAAACTGATACTTTTTTCAAATTATGAGTTTGCATGATGTTGCATAAGCTGCATTGTTTAATCTTTCCTCAGACAAATGCTGTTTCCATTCTGCTTTTATGCTCATGCAGTTATGCTTTTAAAGCACTTACATGACTACACATCACTGCTGTCATGATTCTCAGGACCTTGCCCTCACAGGCTGAGTGGCTTGGAAAGAGACCACAGCCACCTCCTTCATCTTTCTCACATATGATCCCATCCTCAGACCTCGCTTCTTGCTCTCTGGGCAGTGTAGACACCCAGTGTATTTAGGAATGCTTTCTTGGAGCCAAAGGCACTCATTAACTGGCAGTGTTACTTTCAGGGGCCAACAGTGTAGGCTCACCTCCAAGGCAGAGGCTTCCTCAATGGGTAAATCTGTGTGTCCTTTTAGTTAAAACTCACTCTATCCCCAGAAATTCATGCATTTTACTGCACTGGGGCAGAACTTGAACAGGAGGAGTCCATCTGCCCAAGCCTACTTGATGGTTAGAGCACTCCTTCAGGGCAGCTCTGGATTTTGACAACTCTTTGGTGAGACTCCCACCACTCAGCAAGGGGACAACCTTAAAAACAGCAGCTTTCCAGACACCTACACAAGCTCTGACCATGTGAGGCATTTTTTAGAAATAGTTACTTGCATCTGACAGTGCTTATATAATATGCCTACTGGGATATTTGGAAGTATCTGGAAGACTCAGTAACTACGGTAAAATTTCCAGAAGCTCTCACTGTAATTTGTGTAAAGCACTGCACGGCAAGATAGAGCATGGCTTGGATGTAGTGGTGTTTAAGTTTTCAATATTTTTGTTTCAAATATGTGAAAACCCCCCCCCCCAAACAACAACCAAACAGGTGGTACGTTTTTAAAAGAACTCTGAAAATTCTCTAAGAAGGCATTTTGCTTGCAGGTAATAAGCTCTCTATCACTTATTCTGTTTCTTATCATTTCTCTGAAGTGTGGAATATGGTCAGAAACAGGATCAGAAGAAATACCGGGGCTTGCTATTATATTATTTTCCAGACCCTTTATTCTTTCCTCAGTTCCTTTCTAATATAAGAACTCCCTAGCTCTTCCCTGCTTATGGCGCCAAGATAAAAAAATGCTTTTATCATCTGCGCCAGTGTGAGGCTTTCCTGAAAGTATGAAGGAGGCAAAACCCAATTGGTAGGGTTTTCATAACTCTGCCTGTATTTTCCGAAGAACAGTTTAATTTTGTTTTCATTTCAAAACATATTTGGTAACTATAAATGTTAGTCCTTCCATTCCACACAATAAAAGACTAGATGTTTGCCATTGGGATACATAGCCATTGTCTTCAAAGATACAAGGAACTGAAGAAAACATTTTTACTCTGGTGAATAAAGAAAAATACCCTTCTTACACTGAAGAAAGCTGTACTGAAGTAGAACATAGGGCTATTTTTCCAGAGCTCACTGCAGATAACAGCTCTGCACTATAAGAACTGCATATCCAATGCCGACATATAGTCCAGCCAAGGGAAATCCATTCGTCAACCAGGGAGCGAGCTGCTTGCTTGGCAGGTGTTATACCCAGACCTAATTATAATGCTGTATAGTCTTATCTTAAAACAAGTACACGATGGAGGAAGGCGACAATACCTCTCAATGTTTGAAAGAGGTTTATAAACCAGGCTGTTTGGAGCTGACATGAATAAAGGATGCCCTCTAAGTATCTCTTAAGCACCCACCTTCAGAAGCATTTCTTCGTGTTGCGGATTCTCTGAATCATACGGCTCTCTGCGCAGCTTTTCGACCTCTGCAATAAGATTTCTGTACCCCACAATCTGCAGCAGGCATGCCTGAAGAGATACTCCCAATCTGAGGGTGGGGGGGAGCAACATAATCCAAGTCAATCATATGTAGCTATGAAGCAGAGTTACGATGTACATACCCATTTAATTAATGGGTAGTGTTGCATCCATGAATTGATAGTCTAACACTTTAATTGCAACAGAAAAAATTCCAACAAATCAATATTACAATAAACAAGGTCTTGTGAAATGCATAGTCATATTTAGTGCTTTTCTCAGATTATAAAACTTGTGACTTTTTAAAAAACTGAACAGTTATTTTCACATTGAGATCCCTTTACAACTATACACAGCAGCATTGAATATCTACAACAAGCACATTACTTAATCTTTCTCCTCATTCAAGTGACAGCTTCTCAAACAATACCCTGAGATCAGAGATGTTAATTTGAAAAGGGGTGAGGGGGAGAGGAAAGTCAGCAAAAAGCTAAAGATGTTCATTTTGCTTCCATACCACAAAAGCTAGCATAAATAAGCCAAAACCCTGAAGAAATAGAGTTTGAAAGATCTGCCGCCAGGCAGGTTTTTTTTTGGTCTCATGTTGAGAATCGTCATAATGGCTCTTTTCATTATAATGCAGATTTTGTGTTTCCTTTTACATTTCCTGATGCATCATCAAAAAACCCAAAACCAAAACACATGAAAAAACACCCCCTGCAAAAACCCAAATCCCAACAAAAAACTGCACCGAGCAGCAGCTTATTCGGTTTTATGTTAAGATTTTATAATATGAAAGGCGAGTTATGCAGTACACAACTGCCATGCTCATATAAATTTTTACTTCTTTTTGGGAATAAATCCTTTAATATTTAATAATGTCTGAAATGATGAGAACATCTAGTATGAATTTGGAAAGCACGGCTAAGTCTGCACCCTCTTCCTCTGTGGCAAGCAGGTTGCACTGATATTAATCTGTACACGTTCCTCAACTGTCTTGTCTGATATACTGAAACATACTGTTTATTCCATAATACTGTTAAATTTTCTAAGCAGAAGGACTTTCGCTGCTTATCTTTTAAGCAGGTCCTGCTTGTCTAAACTGATCTTCTTCCATGGCAAGGTGACCCACCTAGTGGATGAGGGAAAGGCTGTGGATATTGTCTGCCTGGACTTTACTAAGGTCTTTAATGTGGCTTTACACAGAATTTTCCTGGACAAACTGGATGCTCGTGGCACTGTTTGCTGGGTAAAAAATTGACTGGATGGCCCAGAGAGTGGAGGTGACATCCACCTGGGGGCTGGTCACTAGTGGTGCTCCCCAGGGCTCAGTTTTAAGGCCAGTTACATTTAATATCTTTATCTACCAATGATCTGGACGAGGAGATCAAAGGTGTCTCCTCAGTCAGCTTGCAGATGACACCAAGCCAGGTGGGAGTGTTGACCTGCTGGAGAGTAGGAAGGCTCTGCAGAGGATCTGGGCAGGCTGGATTGACGGACCAAAGCCAATTGTATGAGGTTCAACAAGGTAAAGCACTGGGCCCCTCATACGAGAAAGACACTGAGGTGCTGGAGCATGCTCATGGAAGGGCAACAAAGCTGGGAAAGGGGCTGGAGCATAAGTCTAATGAGGAGCAGCTGAGGGAGCTGGAAGTGTTCAGCCCACAGAAAAGGAGGCT
>VXAY01005118.1:1718621-1748563 GCA_013399855.1 Oxyruncus cristatus
TGCATCACTAAACCAGAGCCATAATGTTTTTAGCTGCTCTATAGCCTCAGAATAGTTTAAAGCAGCAAACCACAGCATGTGGCAAGGCAGAGCAATTTAATATTTATATATTTATATATTTATATATTTAAGATACACGTTGCAGAACACATTCAAAGTAAGCCATGTTTCCACTTTATCTGAAGCCCATCAAAAGCTCCATGTAATGTTATTTGGGTGGGGGTTTGGGCGTGGAATTAGTTTCCCCACTCTCCTTTTCATCAAGGTTTCGTTCTCCTCCTTGCCAAACACAAGAATGCTGGGTGAGTTGCTGATGTCCCACGCCTCCTCCCTGTCATCCTTGGACTGGCTGTGGCAGCTCTCAGAGCACAGGAGCAACGTACTTGGGCTTGCATCCCCACTGTACTCAGCTCCAGGTGCTCCACCAGGCAGAGGCAAGTCCAAAAGTGGAGCAGGGGAATGGGAACTAGATGATTGTTGAGTTCCCTTCCAACCCAAGACTTTCTCTGATTCTATGTCTACTTCCTTAGTTAGTGTAGACTGCACATGTCACCACCTGGTTATTCAACCTTCTTGCTCCTACCACTAAATATAAGCACTTATCTCAGAGGCATTGATAAACGAAAATTACTGTGTCCTGCCTCCTCCTCTTCAGGTCACGGCAGCCCACAGCCTTCAAGAAAAGCTCAGTCCAAGCACCCCTGGGGAGCTAGTTCAGCTCTGCAAAGATGCTACATTAACAAAAATGACTGCATACAGATTTGCAGAAACACATACAGTATGACACATGTCCCCTTGTCCTTACCCTGGGAGATTTCAAGTCCACTGTGCAATGCAAAGAGAGAGCTTCTGAACAAGACAGTTTGGATGCCGGTTTTTTGAAGGCAAGGCATTGGATTTTCCTTAATCATGTCTAAAGAAACAGCGGACCTGCTTTTGATGAAATTTCTCTGGAAAACTTCAGTATAAAATAAATGGCTCACAGGTAAATCTTCATGTCTGAAGTTTAGCAGAACTATGATTAATTCAATATAAGGAGCAATTTAGTGGCAGGGCATGTTTCTATGTAGGTGACATCACCTCGCACTTTTCAGGCCCCCATTCCTCACTCTTTTAAGGAGATACTTTGCCAACTTAGGTTTTGGGTTTTGTTCTTGCAGCAAGACCTTGTTGATGCTGCTGATCACTTAAAGAAAGGTAGCTATCGAAGTATGGATGCCCATTTTGAATTATGCATATCAACTTCAAGCTTGGGAAGAGGAGAGTGAACCTCAGACTGATTGCCTGAATAATATAGCTTTCAACACTTATCCTACTGATTCCTGACCTAGACACCTCGTGCCCTAAGCTAGGGGCTGCAAGGTAAGGACACCCCAAAAGTGTTACTCTTGAAGTACAGATTTGTAAATGTAATGGTTGGTTGTTAATCTCTTCTTACGAGTATCAGTTATGTTGTATCATTAAAACTTGTGTTTGGATAATTAAAGGCAGTTTTAAAATGTAAACCAATATACTGTTTGTATCAGTTACAACAGGATGATTTCTCCCCTGCTCGAAAGGCCACGTATATCCTTGCTAAGAAGCCATCACTGTCCTTGCCAGGACTCCCTGCTTTGGTGGTATTGTATCCCTGGGGAAGTGACCCCCAAAAGTCCATGCATCGACAATATACTAAGACAGTGTGATTCAGGAAGCAGCTAGATAGAACTTGCTCATTACAGTCACCATAAAAGATCGTTAATTTTTCCATAATTTTTTTGACAGCAGAGCTGAAGTTGAGATTGTATACTGAGAGACAGAATTCATCTTCAAATGGTGTGCCAGCATAACTATGGAAAACCAGCTCTCCATGGACCTAGGCACTGAAGATACCAAAAATTCCCATTTATTTTGTAAGGAAACCATGAACTTACTGTGGATTTATATCTGGATTAATCCTTTTCAGCTCCATGATGTCATCTATCGTTTTTTCAATAGCATCAGGGTGAACATTTACTGATGTTTGCAGTCGCTAAAAAGAGGTTTTAAGCACATATTAATTCTTAGAAAAGCTATTACTCGATAGAAGTTGACAATGGCAAACTTGATACAAAAAAGCTTCCAGATTAAGAGCCCAGAAGACCCAACTCAATACATGTGCATATCTTTCCAGTCTATTCAACCCTACTGACTGGTTTCAGAGCACTCTCCCTGTAAGAACTCGAGTTGCTTTGCCATGCCCTTGTAGTGTATTGCATTTCTGTGGCGGCTGTCAGTGAAGGTGATCAAAGGCCTCGGTGCAGATCAAGAAGGAGCTTCAGACCATCCACCTAATTCCACCAGAATTGCTAGCCTTCCTTTGACATTCCCTCTCCCAACATGTTGCAGTAATATAGCAAAACATTTTCCCTTTCACTTGTCATTGTACTTTGTAGAGATGCCCCTGGAAGTTCAGTGTTCAAAAACCAACGTGTCCTCTGAAAATTTAAGAGGTTGAACTTTCTGATGCTTTGTTTCTAAACCACACATTGCTTAAATGCAAGCTTTTAAATAGAATTCTGCCCTTCTCTTTGTACTAGAAATGTATTTGTAAGCACTATGCTGAACTAAGAGCTACCTGACATAATTTTTGTTAATGTTGAGGTAAGCTTTTCAACATCACTCATTCTCATGACAGAGAATTTAAAGCCTGAATGATGCTATTTAACATATACACAAATGCCTTAGAGAAGAGTTTAGGTTAGCACAACCAGTGTCACAGTGAAAGGATGAAGTGACAGAGGCTTTTCTCCGTTAATGTACTTAAAACAAAAGGAGAGAACAAAATCGCCAAAGTTGCTTTTCCAGTTGTGAAAGTTGCTTTCTAGATAAAAAACCTGATTTTTTTTGTAAGTGTGTGAGTGACTAACTGCAGATTACAGATATTCTAAGACAGGATGAGGAATCAAGCCAAGAACCCCCAAATTATAAAACATCATTCTCATCATCTCCACCATGGCCTGTTTTCCCCTTGATTTTTCCCCTAGCATCATTGCTACAGCGTGCCTGTCCCTGGAGCATAGGACACTCTACCCGACTTTGCAAGATCACCTGCTATTGCAGCCACAAGACCCTCTTCAGCTGAAAATTGTTTTACTGTAAAATCATATAAAATCTTAAAGTGATTTTTTGGGGTAAGCAAACAGTGGACTGAACAAACCAACAGCACAGGACCACAATAGAAAAAGTGAATGATGAGATCTTTCACTTACCTTACTTTTTGAACCTTTCAGTGATGCCTCTGCAAGAGAACAGTATTTGAAAACATCATGTCAGACAACCTAAATTTACATTGGATCCATTTAACAGTTTATTTACAATAATGTCATACTATTTTTAGCACGCGCAGAAAGGTACAAAGGCATGCAGAACTAAGTATTTTGCAGTTACCTATTTTCATAGTTCTGGCAGCTCCAGGTTTGGTATTGTAACAGATCCTTTGCAATTCACATTGACCTGTTAGTTTCCTGACCACGAATTTCAGGCAGCGCCACAAGCATTTGCAGTAGAAGTACAGGCACACCTGGACAAACATCCTGGCAAAAGAAAAAGCCTGAAAATAAGAGTCTGGAGCAGAGTTTGTTTCAATGCTGTCACCACCCAAACAGAAAGCACTTCCTCATCCTAAATTCCCATTGCCTAAGGACACCTTTAAAGCAAAAGCAGCAATCACACTACAAACATTTATCCTGGTAAATGTTAAATTGTGGTTTTTAGTCTTAGCCAACAAAACAACTCACACACAAAGCACCAGAACTGGAAGCACAGAATAACTCAACTCCAGAGTTCTCAGGAGTGTATTTATAAAAAACTCTTTGTCCTCTTAAAATAAAAGGCTATACAGCTCCCACTAATGCTTTGGGGAAACAGGACTTCATGAGAAGGGAGTACAGCTCACCCTGTTATAATGGATGTTGAGGATCTAGGGAGTCATTACACCCTGGGTTAGTTTTGCCTCTGTAACCAGCTGCTCCAAACAGATTGGCTGGTAATCCTGACAAACTTGACATCCTGATAGCATTCATGTCAGATCCCTCAGAATTATAATTAAGGAAATCAAACCTTCCACTTCAGCAGAAAAGGTGTTTAAGAACCTGCCCTGAGGTTCACCAGTTCTTCCCAAGATCAGCTGTTACAAAGCACTGATGCTGCACAGTTTCTCAAAGTACAGAACTGACAGTAAGCCAAGAAATCCCTTATTTAGCTATTGCATCTAGTTTTGAGCCCCAGCAACAGAAGAGAGACTTTGACAAACAGGATGTATTTTAGTAGAGATGGTAGGACTGGAGAACAAACCCTGTGAGGAGAGCTTGGGAGAGCTGGACTTGTTCCACCTGAAGTAGAGGTACCTCCAGGGAAACTAACAGCAGCCCCCAGTGCCTGTGGGAAGATCATGAAGGAGACAGAGCTGGGCTCTTCATAGTGCTGCAGGGCAGGTAGACAAGGGACAGCAAGTATGATTACAAGATGATCAGTCTTGTGAGAAGTTTTTTCACCATGGGGACAATCAGGTAGTAGCACAGGTTTCCCAGAGAAGCTGATACTTCTTCAGAGTTTTTTAAGCCTTTATTGGAAGAAGCCCTGAGCAGGCCAGTCTGGTGTCAGTGCTAACTCTGCTGTGAGCAGGAGGCTGGACCAGAGACCTGCTTAGGTCCCTTCTAGGCTCAACTATCTTTTGATCCTATGAAAGCCTGAAAAAGGCTGCATACATGAGAAACGCTTTGTTTTAAACCTTATTAACACTGCAGCTGCTACTGAAGCCCACATACTGCCACAATTACATAACATACCCCAAACCCAGATTTAATGGGAAAAAACTTATTTGGAAACAATTTAGCTTTCTTGTTTCTATGGTTATGAAGGCACAGATTCACAGGGTACACCAGGTGGGGGAGGATCCACCCATGGTCCCTGGGTTCAGAGGCACATATAAAAGACAAGTCGTAAAGATATAACAGCGGGAGCATTGCCATCTGGGCATGGTCCTGGGTAACTGGCTCTCAGTGGTTCTGCTGGAACAGTGGGGATGGACCGGATGACCTCCATGGGTCTCTTCCAAACTCAACCTCTCTGTGATTATATTCCATTTTTATATTATGGGAAAACATCAATACTGCTTTGACAAGATAGCTTGCCAATAAATAGTCAAAAATAATTTGGGCCATTATGTTCTAAGCCTGTGTGTATGCATATTCATCATTAGCCCATTATTTTCTGCTGTTGATGCTTTCGAAGGACTGTTATTTGTTTGGAGACTCAATTAACCTTTGCGATGAAGTACCGTGGTTATTTTGAAGTACTGATTTCCAGATACTCAAATAAGTTATAGATTTAATAAAGCTTGAAGAGCTCCATCACTTCCTAAAATCATCCTGAAGGGCATGTTGTAGAAGGACATTCAAAGAAGGGAAGATGAATTAATGCATGTTAATGTCCACACGGGAGTTTAATCTGCTTTATATTAACTTCAGTTTAATCGTCTTTGAAGGAGGATTAAGCTAAGGGAACTAAAGACATTTTATGTCTAAATGGAAAGCATCAACACAAGTATTTAACATGCTTTAAAGGCATCCACTTTATCTTCACACTTTTAGTTAATTCACTTAACACTCTCAAATGCCTGCATGCGTAAACCAACCTCCTTGGTTTTATGCAACAGGAAGCCACTATTTTAGATACAAAGTGAAACCTAAAGAATGAGGAATCAGTCCCATGATTTATTCAAGTTTTAGGTGAAACAAAAAAAGTTTCAGGTGCTGACACCGAAGCATCCCCTGATCCCTGCTGCAAGATGTGCCAGAACACACTACTGTGAGGAGTTAATTTGTGTTTTACAGCAGGTTATCACCTTCAGTATTAAGACCAAGACTGGTTACCAGGAGACAAAACCATCATCAACCAACAGCCATTCTTCGAATTTTCAACAGTCAGAAGTAGAATCACAGAATCATCACAGAATGGTTTGCGTTGGAAAGGGCCTTAAAGATCATCTCATTCCAATACCCATGTCATAGGCAGGGACACCTTCCACTAGACCAAGCTTCTCATAGCCCCATCCAACCTGTTCTTAGGATATATGTCTGTTAAAGAGTCAATCTCACAATAAGTCAACCCATATCTTCAACTGTAACCTTTAATAGTGGCTTAGAAAACCCTATAGGTTAACATTGAACATTTTGGTTTTCCAGTAGATGTTTGATATCAACCTTCACAAATTTGACTAGTCTATCATCCCTGAAGAATTCAAAGAATAGCCATCCCTTGGCTTCCTCAACACAACTCAGCTCTGTAGTCAGACTGAAGGCTGAAAACCAAGCACAAGAGAAAAATGTCAAACTGAAAGGTGGAATATGGTAAAACAAAGTTCTGAGTTTTCATTATGTATTTGCAGCAGAAATTAGAGTTGTTTTCTTTAGGCCTGCTTTCTTTCCAAAGGTTAGGTCTCTACAAGAGCAACTACAGAGAGAGCTCATTTCTATGAAAATGAGAGGAAAGACTCAGACTCCATGTAAGAAGATTTCCTTCTAATGAGCTAGATAGCTCTCATAAAATCCATGTCTTTTAAGAGAGTTCATGTCCATACTTAGTTGTCTCCAGCACTGAACCCATTTCTTTAAAAACAAAGTTTTGAATACTGTATTGTGTGATGTGCATAAGTTTTGGAGGGGGGGGTGGTGGTAGTGGTGAGGAGGGAAGGTATTAAGTGCATTTGAATTATATATTTCTGCCTTAGGCCCAATGACAGATTTGCAAATCAAAGGGAAAACTCCAGATGCGATAGTGCTGTGAACATCTAGTTGCAACCACTTTCTCCACTGAAGTTCTGCTGTGGCTGTGGTTTGTACAAAGATTAACAGAAATGCACCTACTAAAAGCATGACACTACAGCACACAAACACTACATCTGTGATTCACTAAAATATACTCATTAGCTACTACTAATAAAACAAATACACACTAGTTTTGACTAGCAGAAAGTTAGCCTTTGTGGGTACCTTCAGTTTTCTACTGCTCATCTGTCTCAGGCTTATACTAGTTGAAATCTTCCATTTGTAACATGAAAGGCATAAAAAGTAACACAAGCTCTTTATAAAGGGGAACTGTTGCTTGCAGAATTCCTGTAATGAAAGCACACTAGTGATTATGTAAGACAAGTTTTATGCTAGCCATTATGCACTTCAGTGCATGCAAAATTGAGACACTGGCAGCTATAAAAAAAAACATAGTGTATCATGAAAAAGAACTCCCACAAAAGCACACCATGAGCCTTGTGTTTGACTACGGCACAGTGGCATCAACTTCTGGATTGTTTTAGTGTCCAATTACAAAACTCCTCTCCAGTCAATCTCTTCTGTGGTTCTTGTTTGTTGTTTTTCTTGTTGTTTGGTTGGTTGGTTTGTGTTTTTTTTCCCCCCTGCTTGCCCTTGCAGCACAGAAAAGTTTGTGGGGTCATGTACGGCATTATTTCAGATTCTGAGGTGAGGTTTAAAACCAGAAATATTATAGAAATTAAGGCATTCCTCAGAGACTCACACTCTACTCTTTCTCGTTTAAATACAGGCTCCCTCTTGCCCTGTATTGCAAGCTGCTGTATAGACCCACATATTTATGTTCTTAGTTGCATTTCAACAGTATATGGACATTTATTCAAGTAAAACAAACAAAGAACTGCATAATAAGATGCTGATGTACACAGGCCAAATGAAAAGCCAGTTCCCTTGCTAAGGATGCTGTACACAAAACCAATCAAGCAACTGATCTCTATCAGCAATAATGGGGCTCTGCAGAGATTCTGGAGAGCTCTCTTCCAGGAGGAAAGGGATGAAGAAAGGGGTTTCTACAATTGTTAGGATCCTTGCAAGACATGGAAAAATTTAGTCAAAAAAGTAAGAGTACTGCTGCTACAGTCACAGTGCTTCTACCCTCCACAGCCTGTGCTGATCTGTCTGGGGAAAGAAAGTACATGGCAGCAATAAGCAGAGAACACTGAGGATGTTGTTTCACACCCTAAAGGTGTGAATGGAAGGACACAAGTGGTTCTCAACAAGGGGTTCTCAACATTTGCCCTTGACTAGCCATCTGATGTTGAGTCATTGTGACAGGAGCTGCACATGCAATGGCTATTAGAATTTACTTCTCTCTCCAGTGACATTATGACATCATATTTTTGTGAAATCTGTCTTTTTATTTAAGGGTGACTGGCTCTAGACAGCGTTCTCCATGATAAACTGGCACAAGCAAAATTGAGGAAAGGTTTCCAAAGTTGCCTAGTTTTTCTGTGAAGCTCTTTCCTGAGTGATCTGTTCACCTAAATAGCAAGATATATGTATAATGCAACATGAAATATCTCCTGAAGAGAAGTGGAGATTAATTACTGTGCGACAGTTTTGAAACTAATAAAATAGAAGGTGCTTATTCCCTCCCCCAGTAATTTCAGAACCTTAGTACTTTCAGAGTTACAAACACAAATACTTTGGGTAAAGTTAAAACTTCAACCAGTAGTTACTGGACTTAAAATTGGGAGGGAAGCAAGCAAACCCCCAACCCAACCAAAAATACCCCAACATCAAATTCAGTAGTTTAAAAGAATGAAAAAAAGTCACTGAATCTACTTACACATAATTTTCTTTCCTGTGTTTCCTGTTTCAGGTGGTATGGATAGTAAAGATTCTTACACAACTATTTTTCCTGAAGGACATACTCAGCTCAGAAAAGAGTGGATTACACAAGCATCTCCTTTCTGAGAATTCTGATTACAGTTTGAGAAATCAAACTTGTTCTGGTTGATAAGGTGTCCAAATAGGTGATTAAGCAAGTGATACTACCCTGTTAGGAGCTCATTTACCTTGACTATCTTCATGTGCATAATTTACAGTGTATGTACAAGGTCAACCAAGATGTACCAACCACCATTTCTGCCATAGGCAGACCTGCTATTACCTCCTTTAAAACTCAAGAAATTCTTTTAATTATGTGCCTTTGCAGACCTGACAACTGAAATCCACCTTATCTTATCATGTAGACATGAAAGCAAGTCACTGTGGCAACTAAGGAAGACATAAGAATAGTTTTTAACAGCAGCTTTCCTCCCTTTGCTTCTCTTGCTGTTTGCTGATTTGATTTTCATTTTATCTAATATGACTCCAGTAACAGAGCTTATGCTTAAAATCTGCTAGTGCTTACGGACTCTTTTGCAGTAGATCAAGAGAGGGTGTCAAGTTTCTAGGGTTTACTGAAGAAAATCTAAATGTCTGCTACAGTTGGACCTCCAAGTTGTTATTATTTCAGATGTTCAAGATAAATCGAAGTGGAATTGTCACTGTCGAAGTGGAATTGTTACAAAGAAAAAAAGCACTGAAACATGAAATATTCAAGTGGGAAACAGTTTTATTATTTCATAAGTAATATTTCAGACATCAGGAATAATTAATGTCAGAGCAAGCTGAGAAAGAAAAGAAACCTTAACCAGCTCTTTTCATTTGGACATCACCTTGAATTAAAGCTATGAGCACAAGAGTCTAAATTCAGAGATTTAGAGTTATTCCAACTGCTGACTGTCTGTTTAATAAAAGCTTCCCCTTTTCCAGTCAAGTTGGGTGGGAGTGTTGGAAGGAAGGTTCTGCAGAGGGATCTGGACAGGCTGGATCAATGGACTGATGCCAACTGTATAACGTTCAACAAGACCAAGTACCAGGTCCTGTGCTTGGGTCACAACAACTCCAGGCAGTGCTACAGGCTGCAGGAAGAGTGGTTGGAAAGCCGCCGGGTGGAAAAGGATCTGGGGGTGTTGGCTGACAGTGGCTGAATATGAACCAGCAGTGTGCCCAGGTGGCCAAGAAGGCCAATGACATCCTGGCCTGGATCAGCAATAGTGTGGCCAGCAGGACCAGGACAGTGATTGTCCCACTGTACTGGGCACTGGTGAGGCCACACCTTGAATCCTATGTTCAGTTTTGGGCCCCTCACTGCAAGACGGACATTGAGGCATTGGAGCATGTCCAAAGGAGGGCAACAAAGCCAGTGAAGGGTCTGGAGAACAAGTCCTATGAGGAGTGTCTGAGGGAGCTGGGGTTGCTTAGCCTGGAGAAGAGGAGCCTCAGGGGAGACTTTATCACTCTCTACAGCTGTGTGAAAGGAGGGTGTAGCCAGGCAGAAGTTGTTCTCTTCTCCCAAGTACCAAGTGACAGGACAATACGAAATGGCTTCATGTTGTGCCAGAAAATGTTTAGATTGAAAATTATGAAAAATTTGTTCACCAAAAGAATTGTCAAGCATTGGAACAGGCTGCCCAGGGAAATGGTGGAATCGCCATTCCTGGAGGAATTTAAAGGATGTGTAGACGTGGCACTCAGAGGACATGGCTTAGTGGTGGACTTGACAGTGCTGGGTTTAATGATCTTAAAAGTCTTTTCCAACCTTTTGAGAGACTGAAATTAGTTAATGGCTTAAACATTGTCAAAATCACTGAAAGACTTGTCCACTGTAGCAAACTGTGCAAAGAAACTGCTTCCTGAAGCCCACCCCTACTAATTTGGACCATGATAAGATAAATGATCGAGATAAGATAAAGGTGGTACTACTGTCCAGTTATCCCAGGAGAAGAATATATCCACAAGTGTGAGAGACTGGAATGCTGATGGCTCAGACAATCAAGATGCAAGCTGATTATGTGGGAAGGAACTGCCCAGGTGCTAAGGGCATGCACACCCGATACCTCAGGCTACGTGCTGGATGTTTAACAAGGCAATGAAAGAGGCAAGTCCTGCAAGGTGGGTGGTGTTTCTTTGTCCTTACACAAATGAATTAGCTATGATAACTTCCCTTTGGGGAACTACTGCAACAATTCACATGTAGCCTGAAGATATTCATCTCTGCTGACAGGCCATAACGGGCCATAATGGACTCAACTGCAGTGATGTAACTAACATTAGGCAGCTCTAACATCTTAGAAGGTGTCAAAGACTCAGAAAACATCCCGTGATCCAGTATTACATTTACATTACAATGTAAAGCTTCCGGTCCTAGTGGAAGTACCAGAGACTACCTAGCCTAAGCATAATAAATAGATGGGACTTCCCTTACCACCAGAGGCTTCCTCCCTAACCACACTTGGGTGTCTTCCCTCACTATGTTAGGCTTCTTCCATCACCATGGGGCTTTTTCCCTCACCACCATGGGCTTCCCTTGACAGATCCAGACTGCAACCATCACTTTGACAAGACTGTGACTCACCACTGAGATGATCACAAGAAGAGGATCAACGGGATGCTGTCAGAATCCATGGAGTGGTAATTTTTTTTTTTTTTACTTTCTCCGTCTCTCTGTCACTCTCTTTCTCTACCATGCCTCTCTCTTTTTCCTGTTTCTTTCTGTCTCTACCTCACATTTAATGTTAAATAAAATCCATACTATTGACTTTGGCATATTGTCTCGTTTGCACCTTAATTTGGGCAGACGTGTTTCTACTAATTTTAAAGAACCTGATCATAACACACCAAAGAATTCTAGGATTCTAAACAAAACAAACAGGTTGCTCAGAGAGGCTACAGAAACTCCATCCATGGAGATGCTCAAAATTTGACTGCATGCAGCCTTGAGAAGCTTGCTATAGCTGACTTCGCTTTGAGCAATGGGATAGGATTTGATTTCACAGGTGTCTTTCAACCTCACTAAACACAGAATGGTAGAACACTAAACAAGGCTTCTTAAATTGAAAGGTCCATGAGGGGGGAAGAAAAAGACAATTCACTAGTATTAAACACAGAACAGACTGTCAAAAGAGAAAAAGGAAGTGTCAAGCTGATTATAAAAAGTCATGTCGAAGGTCCAACAGATGAGTAATAGGCACAGCAAAAGCAGCATGCAAATTACACTAATTCCTCATTATCTGTATTCACAACTGCAGTGTTTTGTTTAGAAGACCAGCTCCAGTAAAAACCAGAGGCTACAGTGTGTCTCCAGCTGACAAACCTATCTCAGAGCTGAGTGGCAAGTCTGCCTACAGATAAGAGTTTTCTCTTACAACAAGCTGGATTTGAAAGCCACTGTTCAAAGTCCTTCTTGGGTGTCCAGGTAAATACCTGCTGCCTGAAGTTGCTACAGGGAAAGTACTGCCACTACTTAGAAAGTAAAGTTGAGGTTATTTTAATTTCACAGATAAAAGCCCTGTTCCTCTCTCCGTCCATTTTATGGCATTTTCCAGATGACTTGCAGTTTGTGCAGACTTAAATAAGCTCACTGGTTTCAAATGTAGAGATAATCTCTGCCATCAGCATCAACTAGTCCAGTCTCTGCTCCATGTTGTGCAACAAGGAAAACACTGTGCCACTGAGCAGTCTTTGCCATCAGCACACAACACTTAGCCCTGCATTTGATCTTCACAAACAGCTAAGAATACTTTAAGCTCCTGGGCGGCTGCTGCTGGTGGTAATGCACAAACATCAGGGGACACAACATACATTAACTTGTTTATTTTGCAGCTGATTTCCAAGCTGGGAGACTTAATATCCTTGCCTCACATGTATATGTCTCTGCAGCTCCACCCTTCGCTGCCTTGTTCTTCATCACACAAACCTGCAACCACAGGCTGCAACACATGACAGAAATCACTATCCCCAGTATGACCCCAGTTTACTTTTTAATCTCTATTTTTCTTCTGTATTGACAAATTATGAGGAGGAGGAGAGTACTCTTAACAGTTCACGTCAAAGGATTAATGTAAAATAAGAAAATCCAGATGCTTGTAAGTAAACAGAAATAGCTTCCCTATTTCAACAGTATATTCCTGTTTATGTGCTCTGTATTCTCTCCCTCCCCATTCCTTAATCCAGCTTCCTGTTCAGCATTTGGAATACTGGACTTTCCATAACAAACTCCTAGACTGTGCTATTTAGATAAGCAATTTTTTTCAGAATATCTACTTTGACTACTTAAGAGAATCCAACACTATCAAGACTTCTCAAATCATTTAGGATTCACTGACTTCAGAAATACCATAAAGAGAAGCAGGAGGCAGTTTCTTCAAAACAGGCTCAGGAACCCACCTATTCAAAACAGCACGCTTTCTCCAACATGGAAAAATCACCAAGGGGCCAGGACAGACAAAGGTGAGCAGAACAGGTAGTTTAACAGGAGGAGGGGTAGCAGCTTAGAAGTTGGTAGCAGCTTAGAAGTTGGCAGCAGCTCAGCATCTCCATCAGGATGGACCAAAATTATTTTATGCTCAGGAAATACCAGATCACTATGGGGGCAAGCTGTAACACCCTCTGCAACCCCGGCCAGAGGCTCTCACCCCACTCACAGGATGGTAGAGTCTGCTTTATGCAGGACTCATGACCCAAATCCCTTTGGCACCAATTTGTGACCTTGGGTCAGGCTGCTGAATAAGTCTGTCCAGAGAAAGAAAGGTAAAAATTATAGAGGTAGGACCACTGAGATGGAAATAATTAGCAGGATCCCAGAAGGAAGGCTCCAGAATGAGACGATATAAAATTATAAAGGGAAAAAGCACCACAGGGATGTTATCCAGGTTAGTTGTGAACTGTCAGCTCACTGGACCCATACCAATGGAGCTGGTAGAAGACTTGGGATCACCCAAGACATGGGCCACTTGAAAGGCCAATTCTTTCCCTCCTGGCTGGTGCCTGTCAGGGTGGTAAGCACACTAACCTTTAGCTCATTCAGTCTTATCTGCCTTCTGTGGATGTTAGCAAACAAATATTTGCTTTATACTTTTGTCCTGCTTACAGCATTCTTTGGCAGCTGGCTCAAGATACCTGAGGAAGCTGACCCAAACACTCCACGGAAATGCTTAAGCCAAGTCTGGCTTGGCAGCAAAGTCATTACAGATGATCAGCCTAGAGGTAATGATGCTGATATCCATAATGTGTAAGGTTCTCCGTTATAAACAGTCTAAAAAGGGAAAAAAATATAGTGGCAGATGCTCTATACAGAAGCATATGTTTCAGCTCTCTTGAAAAGGTTTCTCTCATCCAGACAGATTATGATTTCTTTGGTTTATACACAAATTAGTCTCTTGATCTGTATTAATTTTGAGAAGTGCTCAACTCTCTCCATCGACTACAGAACAAAGACAACATGGGCTTTCTGCACCTATAGCTGTTATCTCTCAAGTCCTTTGCTCTACCCTGGTTTATGGATTAACAACTGCAAGTCACATGTATGAGCAAGTAACTGACATTTCTCCCCCAAATTGAGTATGATCAGCTTCCAGAACACTTCCACATCTTCACCAAGCATCTCCCCTTCTCTGCTTTCACAAGTAACACTCCAAAAATCCAGACAGCAGACGAAAATTGGAAAGGAAAAAACCCATCCTTTTTCAAGCACTGCTCCACATTACTATTTCCCCTACTTTCCCCTGACATATCAGAAGCTACTGATTTGATACATCACTGCTGCAATCCCACAAGACAGTTGACACATTCCTTTCTTCTATAAAAAACTGGAAAGGAAAATTTAAATTAAAATAGCTTTAATTAAATAGTGAAATCTAGGTGAACAGAAAGCAATCTAGTATAAACTAGTTTACACCTTCTGTAATACTTGTAACAGTAAAAACACTTAACTCACTGCAGCATAAAATAATCAGAATAATATAACACTTTTGAAAAAATACAGAACAGTTACCTCAGGAAATGCTTCATGGTGATGGTTTGGTTTGTGTTGCTAGAGCTGTAATCTATTGATCACTGATGACCTCTTTGCAGGTGATATCGGTGCTGTAGAAATAGAATTGAGACTTATTTACTAATAGAAAAAAAAAGTAATATTTCTGTCATCTAAATGGCTCTTGAAACAAACATCTATGGAAATACATGGGAAAGATGTTTAAAAAGTCTCATGTCAACAAAAACAAAATGAAAAATCATAATTTGGTCACACTTCAGCCTGTGCACATACTTTGATCAGACTATAGTACCCATGTCTCCTTTTGGAGAAGCAAAAAACTTGAATGAGAATACAGAAAAAGGAGAGAAAGCTTGAAGAAATACCCAGACAATTTCAAACACTTCTTGTGTTCTTCGAATACTTGTCTGGTTCACAGCAGTTTCCAAGTGGCAGTTTCAAGACACACTCAGTTCACTCTGCTGTTAAAAGTCCTTTGTTTGCCAGAATTTCCAACAGCACTTGGAGACCTTGGGTAAAAGTAGAATGTAAGCAAAGAGCTACTACCGATCCTGATTTAATTCACTACAAGAGATATTGGGTAATCAATTTTCCTGGCGACCAACTATATTAAATGATACATATGAGATCTTAAAATAGAGTTGATCAGGTTGCCCATCAGTTCTGAGATCTGGTGTCCTACAATTAATATTCATTATGATTACCAGTTAGTCCCAGTAGAGGGGAAGAACTGGAAGAATTCATGAAGAAATATTATAAATATAACCCTGCCTGTGTACTGCAGACTCTCCCCTTTCACCATCTCTTTACTTCATGTTTCTGAAATGAAGTATTCACTTACAAGTGATATTTGACTAAAAGATGCAGACTTCTCAGATTACTGCACTTCATATCCTGTAAAAGGTAATAAAACATTTTTAATTTCTTTACTTGCCAGAAAACAGGTACTGCTACATGTGTCTCTGTACTAGTACAAGCCACACAAAAAGGTCTGAGTAAAAGCTGTGAAGAAATAATTTAAGAACCTGTTTTTCATAAGCATTGCATGCAGCATGCTGAAAAGTACTGAAAGCCTTAAGAAATTTAACCTCTTTTGTCACAAAGTTATAAATCGAGAGAACTTCAAACTTATTTTCTTCTCCAGGACCTATCAGCACTGTTGGGATAAAAATCTTCTTGCCCTACTTTGTTCACATATTTTGTCCCCTTTGTAACTTGCAAGTTTCACATTCTGTTATTGTCTGCTGACAGGAACAGAACAAGCATTTAAGTTCAGAAAAATGCAGCTATCTTGTTGGATTACATCACATACAGCTTGCTAAAAATATATAATCCCTGAACTGTGAAAGCTTCATTCATTTGTATTGTTTTTGACTGGCTGAATCATGTTGCTGTCCCCTGAATACAGCTGTAATTGCTGCTGGCTACAGTGACACCTGCTTGCAAGGGTAGAGAGATGCTAACATCAAACTCTGTTTCATTAATGAACACAGTAGGCAGGATCCCAACACTTCCTGATAGAGCTTTTGATAGGTCTTCTATGGTAGAAAGCACAGGGACCACAGGAGACAGGCAAAAACTGGAGGGAATGTAACCTGCTCCCCCCTTCTCCAGTCTAATAATTTGCTGTTTAAAAGATACAGTTTGTGAAAGATTCTCAGAGCTGAGTCTCAGCGTTTTAGCATCAACTTGAACAAAGAAATCTCCACCACAAAATTTGACCCATAAGGTCATCAGTATAAAGGACACAACAGAAGTGTCAGGAGCTGTCAGATCAACCCCCTCTAAAAGTGTGTGCTGGCCTCAGCTTTCGAGGTCAGCTCCCTCTTGATTCTGATCAAGGTATTCACTGAAAATTATGCTGCTTTACTACTACTTTAAAGGGAAAAGAAGTTCAACTTGCTTGAACTCCAGAACTGGTTCATCCAAGTGTGGCATGGAGCCTCCAGATACTCTCCCTGCAAGAACAGTTACCAGCTACAGCCAGTTATAAATTCACTTTGAATGCTCATTAAAAATTAAGACTGTTTCAAAATCTGTATTTTAAGTCAATGTAGCTGTTCATACACTCTTTTTTTCTTCTCAGAAAGCTAAACTCAAAGGAAGGTCACTGGTTTTTGCTCAAAGAAAGAGCAAAAAACTGAGTGACAAAACAAGTATGACAAATGGTTGAAAGTGCCAATTTTGGATCTCTTTAAAAGCACACCCTTGAAATTACAAGAATAATTTTTGTTGTTCTCTCCCTTTTAATTACAAAGTGTGTGGGAAAGTCATGAGAAAGAAACTTTACAGCTCAAGTCCTGATGCCGCAGAAAGCAATACCAAAGCCTTTCAGCTTGGAGAGGAACAGTTCACCCTGCATGTTCAACAGCCGGTTCCCTATAGCACAGGCCCAGATAATAACCAGGTCCATAGGCCATGGCCTCAAAAGCAGTTTCCACTGGGGCTCAATACAATCAAATTCCACCTGACTCTTGAAAAGAAGGCTTCAAGACCTAGAGGCAAGAATTCCAGCTCAAGCAGATGCACAGAGAATCTATGCTGCTGTCTTGATTCACAAGGTAAAAAGTTTCATGTTTATGTGTGGCAGACAGGCTTTCTGAATGCTGTAATCTGCTAAGTAGAGATGAAAAAGTCAGTGCCATGTTCTGCAGTTCTTGCAACAATTCACTTTTGTGGACACACATACTCATGGTATTAAGCTATTTACATCCAGGCTAGACTGGGAAGCCAAATCAGAAGTTGAGAATTTACAGTCATCTTCAAACAAGCAGGACTGGAGGGCAGGATTCCCTATTTCCGTATAACTCCATAAGTGATCCTCTAGGGGAATTCAGCAAAGATTTTCTGTGAAGAAAACAGTGTTTAAACTCTTTAGAAAGATTGTTTCCACAATTCACAGCTGATTAAGTTCAACTACTTATAAACCTATAGAGCCACGAGGTCAAATTTCTGTCAGCCTTTATCTCAAAATGTAACAGATTTCTCGTGAGCGAAACTTTACTTCCAGCATCTCAGTGAACAGGAAGAGCAGCTATAGATGAGGATAACATGTTCAATCAACACTTCAGAGTTTATCCAAAAAGTCAATTGTATTAGGTGTATTTAGAAAAAAGACAACAAAAACCAAACAATCCCTCCCCGCCGCTCCCCAGTTTTTGGTCAGGGAGAAGGACTTGACTTCTAGCCTCCTGCTTTCTTTAAAAAAGAGCTTCATCAGCAAGTTGGATGTCTGCAGATCAGGAAGGCTTTCAAGGTCCACTTGTAGGAAAGAAAGACACATATGAGAAAAATATGCCTACAAGTGACAAATAATCTCGTTAATAAATGTTTTTGAGCTTGCCGAAAGACAGGAAAAGCAATTAAACACTTGAGAGTTTGACAGCAGTTATGGAATTGGGGAGGCTGAAATACAAGATTCTAAAGATGCAACTTCATGCACTTCTGAAATATCACTTCTGTCAGAAAGTGCCAGACTCTCAGCAGGACACCCAGAGCCAGGACACCCACAGGGAGCAACCTGTTAGAAACAGCATCCACTCACCACCCAGAGCCCAAATTTGCACTTTTACATGGTTTTACTTAAGTGAACTTGTAGCTGTGTTTTTCTAGAACTTAAGAAAATGTTTCCAGCTTCATACTATGCACATATTTTCTTACTAAGGAACCTGCAAGGTACTCTTTTTCTCCTTTTGTAGTCAGTTTTTCAGCCTTTTCTGCTTTTAAGTCACGCAGCTGAAGTAAGTCTAAAGACAAGTAGGTCTGACTTTGTCAGAGATCTTCCATCAACTCTCTGGAAGTAGCTTGCACCAACAGCACAGATCCACTACCGAAAACCTCTTGACTCAATGTTTGAAGTCTGCTCTTTGGCATGAAGAGACTCACCCATGTTGTAAGGCTCTAGATTGAGCATGATGGAACAAGGACACAGTTGGGATCTCCCATATGCTCAAGTTCTCAGCTTGAGGGATTTTATCCTGTATCACACCACTTCTACAAGGCAGCTTTCTCCTCCCTCCAACACCACACCCACATACCCATTCATTGCCAATTGTTTCATCCAGTTTATTTTAAACCAGACAGCAGTTTTGCCTCCTAAAACTAACCACAGCTTTTCTTGAAAAAGAAGCAGTACTACTATAATCACCTAGAACAGCAGAACTATTGTAAACTCTGCCTCAAAATATAAATGAAGCTCCCCTTAAATAACATCAACTATTGGAATTTCTTGTGACTCTATGATCTTTTTGGTAGTATAGTAAAACATGCATCAATCTGAAAGGTTAACAGTTGCTGGAAGCTCAAAAAAATGAAGAGTAAGCCTTATAAGTCAGCTCTTTATCTGAAGCTCAGGGTTTGCTTTTTTTGTCTTCAAGAAAGCTGCAGATACAGCTGAAGGGAAAAGTTGTGTTATTTAATATAAATCACCGTATTTTCAGAGTAAAATATAAACCCAAGGTAGTTGCCTTCACAATATTTGTTTTGCAAGCTAATGATTCACATGGCATATTGCAAACACCTAGAAGGGTTATATTCCAGTTATAAAGAAAGAGTATCTGTGCTGAAGAGAAAAATTGTTAGAACCATTAATAGGAGCAGGCTGAATATAGAACTTTGTTTAGGTGGATCCTTAGATTACCAAAAAACCCCAAAGCCCAGTAATTCATTTTTAAGTTTAGTTGTTACAGTTTCAAAGTATGTTTTTCTGAATGTCACCATCATGATGTTGATTTCAGGTTGCAACTTTTCCTTCCAGTACTATCCTGGGTCGCCACCTATCCCTCATTTACCTCAAAAACCTGTATTTATCTGTGAGGGACAATAGGCTTGAGCCTTATGTCACCAAAAGAGTTTTACCTCTGTATATTCCTCTTTTTTTTTTTTTTTTTTTCTGAAGGGAATGTTAGTGCTTCTGTACCTCGAACACCAATCTGCGAGAACTAGAATTAGAAAGGGGAAGAATAGCTGACACACAAATGTCCCTTGAGGTCCTGGAGGATAGCAAGTTGGCAGCAAGCCAGCAGTATGCAAAGACAGACAACAGCACTCTGGGCTGCATGAACACAAACAGCCAGTAAGTAGATTGAAGGAAGAGATTATCTTTCTCTACTCAGCACTCTGGGCCGTATTTAGACACTGTCTAGTTTGGTGCTCCAGCAATATACAAAAGACACCAATAAATTGAAGAGAGTTAAGCAGAGGCCACTGAGATGGCAGGGGAGAGGGTGGGGGAGATGGGCTTGTTCAGCCCCAGGCAGAGACAGCCTTGGAGGGACATAACAGCACTTCCAGCATCTACAGGGATGTCATTGAGAACCCTTAGATGGACTCTTCACAGCAGTGCAGGGCAGGAAGGTGAAAAACAACGGGCAGAAACTTAAACGGGAGAGGTTCAGCCTGGATACAAGGCAAAAATTTTTCCTGAATAGGACAGTCAGGCAGTGGCACAGGTTTCCCAGAGAGACTGTGCAGTCTCTATTCTTTGAGGTTTCAACTCCCAACTGAATGAAGCCCTGAGAAGCCTGACCTCAGAGCTGACCCTGATGTGGGCAGGAGGTTGGGCAGGAGATACTCTAATGTCTCTTCCAGCCTTTGATTCTCTGCTTCCCCCATGGTCACTTTGATGGGAAGATCTCAGATAACCTGAGTTATACCCAAGTATTCATAGTACTATAGTGCTGTAGAGATACAACAGACATGGTGCCCAAGTCCCTGCTCTTTTATCAGTTTAAGACCTACCAACTTCTCACTGAATTCCTATATATTTTTAGTGTTTCCAAAGAAACAAGCTTGGCTTTTCGGATGGAACAAAATCATTCCCTCTATCTTATCTCTCCCCACCACTCCCACTCAGAAGTCCCCACCATGCAATTTGACCATAAACAAACCATTATAAGGGTTGTACAACTCAAGAATGAGAGTCTCAAAGAGTCCTACCAGTATCAATGTAGCACACAAAACCTCCAGATACAAATAAATCCCCAACAACTCTAGGACCCCAGTTTGCTAAGCAATCCTAATTCCCAGCAAGTGTTGTTTATCAGGCTATCCATGGAATAGACACATACCTATCTCCATCTTCCAGCTTGCATTCATGCCCAAAGGTGGCATAAAAGTCCCTTCAAGTGTATTAAAAAACCTAGTAAAAACAGAGGAACTTCGACCATCTCAATTGCAGTGTAGTCATTTATAGGTCTTTGAATGTTATAGCAAGAACACTGCTCAGACTACTCCAGCTCAGAACTCATCCCTGGGAAATGGCTCTATTGCTGAGAAACCTCCCAAGGACAGGTTGCCTCAAACTGCAGTTCCATGGAGTTCAAAAGCACTTTGTGTTGGCTCAGAAGTGGCTTTGCCTGACACCAATGGATGCAGCCACTGGCAGGACTCACCTCAAAGATCAGCAGTGGATGCCTGTTTTGTGTGAGCTTAGTTTTTCATCTCAGTACAGAAGGATATTTTCATTTCCATGTGCCTGTGATGAGGCTGTATTCAATGTCAAGCACTCTTTAGAAAAAAGTCTTGGAACAAAATGTCACACTTGATTGATGATGTTAATAAGCAGGACTTGACTTCAGTCACACTGTCACAGGTAATAAAATTTTTCCCTCTCCTAATCTCCATCACTGGTTGACATTTTTCATTTCTGTATTTCACTAGGAAAGTGAAGGAAAGGCTAGATGTGAAGTAAAATTTAACTGAATTTTAGCCCTGTGAGCATGAGGACACACAACACAATTAGGCAATAAAAAGAGTCCTGAAAAAAAGCTTGAAAGCAGAGTTGGGGAGTGGGAGAATGCAAAACCCCCACTTTCTCTCAAGCTACAAAACAAGGCCTTGAAAGTCTCTAATTTTGTAATTCTACCTTAGCACCATTACTGCCTCTTTAAAGTGGTAAATAGCACCCCTGATATACAACAATGAAGGATCAAGATGGTCTTGCAATACCTGTAAGAGACAGTCACATAGAAAAAAAAAGTCTTTCAAGAAAATTTACTTATAAAGTCTCAGATGGTAAGTTACCTCTAACACCACCCAATTCAGCCTACACAGTGCAATTCCTCCACAGCTTTTTTGCTCAGTGATAATCTACAGTTTAATGAAGATAACATCAAACAAGAACTCAGAGTTGTAGAAGCATCTCAATCTTTTGTTGTTGATCTCTGCCCACTGAAAGAGAAGGCTATGGCTCTCTACCTGACTGTTCAAAGCAAACTGTATCCCAGGTAGTCAACAAAGGAGATGTTCATGCATGCAGACGCACTTTGCATGCAGAACTGTGGCAATACCTTTACCAATTTCTATTAGCTCTGCTCTGTTACAATGTTGAAAGATGTGGAGGACAAAACTATATGAAGTCACTTCAGGTTACCAGTGAAGACTTTGCTGGGTGCATTCTATTTCTAATAACAAATACGAAGTTAAAAAGCACAGGAAGCTTTCTACACCCCAGAGAACTGTAAACTTCTAGAAATGTTGTCAGATGCCTAAATTCAACAGAATTAAAGTATTCAAGTGTTGTCTCTGTCTACAGTGTTTCCACTCTTCACAAGCTCACCTTACATATTGAGGAAAGTATATTTTACACAGAATAGAACTGAGTAGGTGACATATCAGCTAAAAATGAAGTGTCATACTTGAAAACAGTCTTCAGCCCACAGCAACTTCCTCTGCCCCCCTCCTTCATATATTATAAAATGGCATAATTTTTAGCCACTTCTCATGAGTTTTCACTTGACCACTGAGTTCACCCAGGAGAACAGCAGCATCATCTGGGTGGCTGATATGTGTCTACATGGTTTGCAGTGCAAAGTTTCTGGTGACTTGCTCTGTTTCCAGCCACACTGTACAACAGCTTGAGTTGCAAGGAAGTCTGTTCTAAATAAAACATAACACTTCATAGCAACATTCCATCAGGTTTAGAATAAATCCTACAAGGCTAGATGCATAAAATCCAAATATGCTGCCTGGTTAGCTCCTAGACTAATTACTGCAGAAGCTTTGTGGAAAAAACCCAAAATTACTATTTCCAAAAGTGAATGACTGATGTGCTTTTGCCTTCCCTTCTTGGTTTCCACCTCATTGCCTGGAGATGAGTGGAGAGTACAAGTTAAAAGGCAAAGAGGATGTATTCCCTTGCCACCAAAATTAATTGAAGTCTAGATTTGTTTTAGAGCCCTACAAATTCCTAGCAAACAGTAGTTTGTGGGGAAGGAACATCATTCTATCAATGGGTCACCTACAGATCTGCCATGTCAGTGCAATTACACCAGAGATGCTTGCTCTATCCTTTTCCCTACCTTTCCATCTACTATTATATTTGCTTGGACCAAGCAGAGTGAAACTCAGCCATAAGATTAATACAAGCGCACACTAAGCATCACCCTGAAACTAAGGACTTTGAGATTTAGTTTGCTGACACCCTTCCTCCCCCACCACCAAAAAAGGTTAAAGGAGCATAAAGCAATTTATTTACCCAGGAACCTGGTGAAGATCAGACACAATTCATACTGATCCAACAAAAAATTACTCCATGTGGTGACATTTTCTCAACATTGCACCAAATTACTTCGACATGGAAATGACAACTTTTCCACAGAGCTCTGAGAGACAGTCATGCAAGAGTAGGGCAAGTGGGGTACATGAGAGTTTCTGCATTTCCTTCTGTGATTTTAGAGACAAACTGTTCCCTAAGACAGGATTCAAGAATGATGATCTGCCATGCAGTAAACCAGTTAGATGATGTCACAAAGCACCACATTTGTGAAAGCAAGAGCATCCTATAGCAAGTGTTATGCACTAGCTGTTAGCTGCCTGGAGTCCTGCAGTCCGCAGAGGGACCACAGTAAATGAGCAATGTACTTAATCAGTGGATAGGAGGACCTAAAATCCCACTGCAGTTTTTTTGCAAACTTCATGGCCTACTATTTCATCTCCTGTTTGCTGCTCAGGGAGATGTTCTGCACCCCAGGAGGCAGAAAATCAGGACAACTCCAGGTACATGACCTTGCTGGAATCTCTGGTTATGCATTTTCTACCCCAAAGGACATGTGCAGGGTAGATTGTTCTGGTTTTACCAATGCCTGGGGTGAGGAGAAGGGGAAGAAATAATTATTTTATCATGGAAAACAGAAAATTTTCTTAAGGTTCTGCAATATATATTGCAAATTCCATGTTTTGGTTGAAACAGGTTCAAACCCTTCTTTAAGGAAGAGTTTTGAATGGCAACACGGTAAAAAAACCCCACATCACTTTAGGGCATCTTCCCATATCTGTTATCCAGACAGGCCTATGTACCAGGAGCTAACAGTTGACTCTTCAACTTGGAACACTCACAAGTATCTTACCAAATTTTAGTTTCTATTAACAAGGGTTGTGAACAACTGTAAAAGTGCATTAAGACTCACTTCACCCTACTGTAGCTTAAGGTAACTATAAGTAGCATTAAAATCAAGCACTGCTTCTATAAAATGGAAAAAGAAAGCTATGACAGAGTTTGGTGACAGGGACATTCATAGAAAAGAGGGATAAAGCAACACAACAACCACTCTAACATGACAAAGTAAGAGAAAAACTTGATGAAGATCTGCAAAAGGTAAAGGTGGAAAGAATGGGCTGAAGGTCAATGAAGTTATACCAGCTGGTGAGCAAGACCTATGAAGCACACTTTGAAGCATGGTACAGTAAAAATTTTTATGTGGTAATTGCACAAAATGTACTTTCTTAACCAAGTAGGGAAAAGGTGAGTGACAAAAGAAGTGCAAGGTGCTCTGGTGCTCTCCTTCCCTCTACCAACCTCATTCTTGGTCCTACCAAATGCTTACTTTCTTCTACATGCCCAGTCTCAAACAGAAAAGGATACTGGCAAAGATTTGATAGCAGCAAATTGGAAAGAGGGGAGAAGATAAAATGGAAAGAAAAAAGAAAGAAGAGACATGACCATTGGAAACTCTTCCTGTAGCAACATCACTCAGGGAAGAATAACATAGCAGAGCCAGGAAGAATACAAACCAGGACAAGATGAATGACAGAACTGCCATAATGGGCTTATTCTTAAACAATGCAACACAAAGTCTTCTTCCTTCAGTGTCTTACTTAGAAAAGTGAGTATACTTTTTTTTTTTGTAGTCCTACCCTTCACCCCGTAAGTGTAAAGTCGTAGAAAAACTTCTAAAAGAAAACAAATAAAGTAAGTTTCCAGAATACTTGCAGCAGATATACTCACAACAGTTCATTAATGTGAATTGGTCTTATCCTTGAGGTAGTAACTTGTATGATATAGCACATATTGGTCAGGACAAATGAGGTTCAGAGAAGAACATGACTGTCTCAGATCTTTGGAGGTATTGTTATATCCTGCATGAAAGAGCTGGGAGTGGATTACATGGCCTTGTCTTAATTTGTGCTCATGGTATGTCCTGTTTTCCATATCGTCTTCTGGGACAACCACCATTCCTTTCCTTTTCCCACTCCTCTCCCTTCCTCACATGGTTCCGCAAGAACTCATCTTTTCCTCCTTCAGCCCATCTGTTCTCCTCAGGCTGCTTTAACACTGACAGCATGAAGGCCTAGCAAGCCCAAAATTAACAAACCCCACATTGATCTTAATGTTTCAGAGGCACAACCTGTTTGATGGCACACATCCAAGTCAATGTTGATATGGATATGACTTTGTGAAAGCAGAGTGGGAGAGGGAATAAGAGACTTGCTCTTATAACTGCCTACCAGAGCTATGGAGGAGGACTACAGTTTCCATGACCACAGGACAGCTTTGTACTAAGGGGCCCAATTCATATCACCTGCACATCCAGATGATTGTGCAAGTATTATCAGTGTAGTAACAAATTGTTGCTATACCATGGACAAATCTCAGTACCAAAGTCATCCTGGAAGACAATGAGAGGTAGGGATTTATCTTTATTTTTCAAATATATGAGATGACTAAAAAGAGAAAGAAGAAAGAAAAATCAGTGGAAAACTGCTATTCATTATCACTGCAATCTGTAACTGGCCACAGAAGCACTTGTTCAATATGCTGACCCCAACAGTGCCATGATTTTGGAGTCCTAGGAAACTTATTGTTTCACTTGTGGCAGACACAGACATACAATATGGGCACACGTGGCAGATGGTGTACATACACTAAGGAACAACTCCTGTGTTTGTGAAACTGATACCCAATTGCATACCGTCCTAAACAAACCTTTACAGAAGCTGCCTTTCCTTCTTATGCACCATCAGAAGACATTAGTGACTGAGTTAGCAGGATGACACAGAGTGCTGTGGAGACAGGACTTGGTATAAATAATTTTTTGGGGTTTGATCCTGTCCCTTAATCTCTCTGAGTATCTTTCCCCAGAAAAGCAAAATACACAACTACTACAGAAGGTACAGTTACACCAATTCAGAACACAGACCAACAGAAGTGCCTCTGCCAAGGAAAAAAGTCCTGCCAAGCACTTGATATTGAAACCATATAGGTTGGGGAAAGGCTGCTTTTTTTTTAAACAAAATACCCTATACGGATGCTGGAGTAGCTCCGATCTGGTCCCTGGGACTAAATGCTGGGTTGCAGTTCATGCGCTCTCAAAACTGTTACTCCTATTTATTCTCAGGTGCTCCAAGGCTAGCCAACGAAGTGAGGTGAAGAACAAAAAGGCAGGGACCACTGGACTGAAAATGCCTGTGAAGTAATTCTAGGTATAGTATCACCAGAGAGGGGAGATCTCACAGGTACACAGTTTCCTACAGACATAGTCATGAGGACCACAGTATATTGCACCTCCTAAATCTGCTCTAACAATCTGCAATTTCACATGCTTGTACTGTCAATTGTTTTCAATTCCAGTCTTTGCACCCCCTGTATTTCTCCTATTCCCTAGACTCCTTTTAATGTCTGTGACTGTATCTGTCTGAACCAGGATGGAATGCTCAGCCTGAGGATCTGCAGACAGATTAGAACATCTAAAAAACACCATGCCCAATTGATTAGTTTCACTCATATATGTTCACTCCTATGTAGTAAGTATTATACCTACTGTAATGCTAGAAACTATCTTTTTGAAGGGCCTCACAGCTGTAACAGGAAGCTGAGAAGTGTTTGCTCACATTTTTTTCAGGGAAGTAAGACACAGCACCCCAGAACAAACCACCAGAAATGTTTCAAGCCAAAAAAGTGGTTGTGGGGCTCTTCACTGGTTTTATGCTGAAGTGGATGAGACCTGCTCACTCAATTACAGCTGAGAGGCACTTTAAAGAAACCAATGTCTTTCACACAAGGCTCAGTAATTGAATGGGAATGCTCCCAAAGTGGAAGTCCTGGTTTAGTTTCAATGGGAGAGTTCGGGTCTCTTGCAGAGAGACTGCCCTGAGACCTGAACCACTACAAGGCAACTGGAGAAGGTTGTCAGGGAATGTGTCAGATACTCAAGCTGGATGTAAGCCAAATCACTAGTGTAAACATATTCATAGTTTGTCCCAAGGCAAAGTCAAACAAGTCAGTTTGCCACCAAAATGCTTGCTTTGCCTTGAAAAGGAGTGCTCACAGAGTCCCACGTACCATAAGAAGTGACTCGGAAAGCTACTCCTGCAGCCTCTGCTGTCAGACTTCCCTTTCCACTGCTTGGCAGGAACAAGCAGTGTTTCCACCTCCAGCTCAGGCTTGGGAAATCCTGCGGTACAGCACTGCTTAGCACTCGAGCTCAGTTTTGTGGTTGAGCTCATATCATGTTAGATGGATGCTGAGGATGTTAAGCCTGAACCACAGCCACAGTCCTGCACTACCATAAACATTATCCACATCTCTTTACATCAGACTCATTTTTCCTTTTACCTTTCTCTACTTTATCCTTCTTTCCTGCTTGCATTCTCACCACCTGGCTTCCTTAGTATTCCAGTAAACCTTCCCCTGGAGTTTGCTCTTCACACCTCCTTCCCAAAGCTTGCATTGAATGAGAGCAACATATTTCACATAGTCCTTTGCCCTGCATTACCAGCAAAGGATTTCAAAGGAACGTCAAATAAAAGAAGTTTTCCAATCAAGAAGGCTGAGCAGATGTTCATTAAAAAAAAAAAAAAAAAAAAAGTCTCATGAGCCAGAGGGCATTAAATCCAACGAGTTTGATCTCAAGGCAACCCAAGCTTGTTCTTATTGCAATTTTCTGCTAACATTTCAAATGACTCCTCAAGAAAAATAAAGCTCACCTGACTCTGTATAGTTCTTATGCCCTGACTGTACAACTGAACAGATTTTTTTTTTAAATTGGTTTATAGCTGATCACAGCTTAACTGCAAGTACAAGTTCTCTGCACAGCTCTAAAATACAAGATTATTTAAATACTAGCAGCAGCCTGGAGCCCTACATACACTAGCACTCATGCAACAGCGTTTTCACTGCTTTCAGCAGCAAATCTGTTTGTGCAGGGGAGATGATAGGTAACAAAATAACCACTTAATGCAACATAGCCCTGAAGTTTCCCCTCTTAAGTATAGCTTACCTCAAGGGGCTGTAATTCCTCATCAAGAGCAACAGAAAGATGTTTGATCACAGGAAATTCTTGAGTTCACACATGTCAGTGCAGCTAATGGGATGCTGTCCCATGGTTAACAAATTCCTGTCTCAAGAGCTGATCAGGCAAATGATTCGTAGGCACTTTGTTATATGCTCGGCTGTAGCAGGTTTTTACACCAGTAGAACATGTTTTATTGTATTATCAGTGAGCCAGCAGGAAAGTTAACAAATGCATTCTGTTGCACAGTTTTTCTGGTTTTTGGTGCTTTCCCAGAATTATTTTCTGCCCATTTTCTGTTTAGAGTGACACATACAGCATCTGATGCTGTCACATGATTTCACTCCTGAAAATCATAGGCTTCCTGTCTCTGAGCTTCTATTAGCCTTGATAAGTCAATTGCTACAGCAATGTAGTTTTGCATTTGTTTTACTTGAAATGATTGTTTAAAATGATATGCAAATTAGGAGAATTGAACAAGTCAAAAGATATTTCTAAACTCCACGAGTTCGGTTTGGCAATACAGTAGCCCATATTTTTTAAGACAGTCAGAGAAAAGCAGGCTCTCCTAAGAATCAGCAAGACTCAACTGAACTTGCACTTTGCTAAATGGACATAAGTATCCAACACCTACCAAATTATAATACATGAGTCCTTTGCTGTTCTGTTCTTGGGGAGACAAGATATTTTGATCACAAGCAGAGTCAACTGATTCAACTATTCATTGATCTACCAGTTATAAAACAACATTCTTTAAAAATGCGCAATGAAATGTTTGAAGCAGAAGGCAATCTGAAAGCTTGTTGTAGTGCATAGGGATGATGCAGGATTTTAGAGATGCTATTTCTTCTGTTCTATGTCATTTTAGGATAAATTACAATAGTGGGGTGTGGGATGGTGGGGCATGGGAACACAGAAAAGAAAAGAATGAAAACCTGGACTTATTAAAGAATGCAAGCCACAAAATAATTTTCTTCCAGTTTCAAAAATGGCTCCTTTGTTTCAAATGCCTTTGTCACAAAAAAACCCCAGCTTGTTGTGATCTGACTGTTGCATTGACTGAATTGGGACAAAGGTGTTGTTCTTCCCTCTTCTGCGTCGACCCCCCCCTGCCGCCCCCATTCTGACATAGACTTTCGCTACTCTCTTTTACCATTTTAGAGGAAATTGTAAGAAAAGCAGAAATGGCGAGGACAAAGGGAAACATCAAAGACTACAGACATCAATCCTGGAGTAAACTCGGGAGTAACTTCAATACACAATGACCATGCGGGGAGATGAAGGGGAAGCAGGGAAGAAGAGGATGCCATGAAAAAAAGAAGTCATCATTATCATGTGCACATGTCGGTGTGACTGAGGTGCACAGACCCCAGGGCAGGTGAGGCGGTGCAAGCCAGGCCGGCGGGGCCTCACAGGGTGGGCTGCGGGGCAGGGCGGGCTGCGGGGCAAGGCAGGGCAGGGCAGGGCGCGGAGCCCACTGCGGAGCCGCAGAGCCGTGCGCCTGTCGGCCGCCCAGCACCGCCCTCCTCCTGCCCAATTACAAACGATGGGGCCTTAAAAAAAAAAAAAAAATTAAAAAAAATTAAAATTCAACTAAAAATACCCCAAGTGCGCAAACCACTCAGCGGTTCCAAATTTTCTTACGCCCCAAGGTCTTCCCGGGAAGCGTCCCGCATTCAAAGGGGCGAAACTTCGCTCCCACCTCCGGGCGGGGAAGGGAAGCGAGGGGGGGAAAGCGGCGAAGGGTGCTGCGATGCGATGCCCGGA